>JAPKLY010000270.1:199348-211653 GCA_026898435.1 Prunella vulgaris
CGGTCTCCCGAGAAATTTTATTACTTGAAATCAACCTACACTTGGGTTCGTAACTCTCAAGGAGCTATCACAGGATCTGTGCCGAAAGAATCGATGGCGGCACTGGTGATAATGGGATTTGTAGGGTTAAATCGTCCTCCGAGCGTAGTGACACCTTGGCAAGCAGGTCTTTAATTGTCTTCTTCATAGACAACAAGATTCCGTCTGAAGTCTCTCTGCAAGGATGTGGAGGCCGTTCCTCTTGCTTAAAGCGAGCGGAGCCGGACACTCTATCGCTTGGGTCTGACTTCGTAGGAATCTTGTTGGCTTTCTGAGCATCTTCAAGGCCTAACTTTCAATTGCTGGCCAACATAGTTGTTCACGAACTGGCGGTTGTTTTCCCTTGATATGTTTCTTCCTTTGCTTGCTATTACTTCATTTTCTGGTTCGAGTCGTATTTCAGATGGACCTGCTGCCCCTTGTTGCTGTTGCTGTAGTATTTTGGGTAGCCGGAACATCAGTGTTCTCCAACTGTTGCCTATTTATTGTAGCACTATGTATCGCCGTTTATTGCTCGAACGCGGGTGCTCTCTGAGTTGGATGATTATTATTTCTTTCGTAGGATATTACAAGAGGTTGAGATATTTCACGAGCAGGCGAGCAGATGAGCGGGCGAGCAGGTGAGCAGGCATTCTGGCGAATGGGTTTGCGTGTTGGATCAATGTTGAGTCGATGACAGGCATATTTAGTTGGAATGCCCGTCATATCTGAATGAGACCATGCGAAAACGTCTAGATCGTTCTTCAAGAAAGTGATCATTCTTGATCTGAATGATTTAGGCAACTCGGACCCGATGAAGAGTTCAGGCTTGGACAGATGTTAACTCTACCATCGGTGTAGCTCGCTTTCACTTTTCTTTCCACCTCGGATCTAAAATAGATCCATCCGTGTTCAGTTCGTCTTCTATCTCCATCGGTTCAGAGTCGAGCCTAGGTTTGAAATCTTAGCTGAGTAGGCATTCGTCTGGGCATTCGCCCTCGAGATGCCTTTCAGGCTCTGATTTCCCTAGGACTTGTACAATAGGATTGTGTACACTTTCTGGTACGTGGTCTGGATTATCGACCTCCATTAGTTCCGCTTCAACTTAGGAAGCACTCAATGTCTCAGGTTCCAGTTCGGTATATGGGGGATGACTTTCAATCATGTGTACATAAATGACCGATGGCACGTTCTGAAGTAAACATTCTCTAGTTTTCTTTTGATCGTCCTTTATTGTGCCAGCTCCATTTGGCGTTGGAAATTTTATACAGTAGTAGTGAGCAGGCGGCGAGCAGCTAGTGTAATTTCTTCCGATGGCGCGTTCTGAAGTAAACATTCTCAGGTTTTCTTTTGATCGTCCTTTATTGTGCCAGCTCCATTTGGCATTGGAAATTTTATACAGTAGTAGTGAGCAGGCGGCGAGCAGCTAGTGTAATTTCTTTCGAAGGAGGCGAACAGCTGAGTCTCCTTCAAGCGAACAACTTCAAGGATTTCTTCAGGCGAACAGGTGATCAACTAGTGTAATTCTTCGCAGGTCCGCTAATTTTTTGTCTTTAAATTCTTCCAGTTGCGAGCGAAGATCTTCAAGGATAATTGGTAATTCTTCTAGAAATATGTCGGCAATTTCTTTGCAAGCAAATGTATTCTTCGGCATGCTACTGGAATTGTTCTTCAAGGCCGCCAATTTTCTGCACTTCTTGGACTGTGATTGATCTTCGTTGTCAAGGCTTCACTTCATGAATTTAATTGTTTTAGTAAGCAATCTTTCTTCTCTTGCTCTGCCACTTGAATAAATTGCTTGAGCAAGCACTCCTATTTTTCTGGACTTTAATTACGTTAGGAAGCAATTTGTACTCTGGGAATTTAATTACTTTAAGAAGTAATTGTTTCCGCTAGAAATTTAATTGTTTTAAGAAACAATTTTTTCCTCTGGAATTCAATTGCTTTAAGAAGCAATTTTTTCCTCTGGAATTCAATTGTTTAAAAAACAATTGTTTTTCGCAGGGAATTTAATTACTTGAAAAAGTAATTTTTATTCCTTGAATTTAATCTTGCAAATAATTAATTTCCATCTTGCAAGACTAATTTATTTGAGATGGGCCAAATTAATTGGATTTAATCTAATATTGGGCTCAAGCATGCAGATTTGCCCAAATTGAAGCTCCTGGCATAATGCTTATATTCCTTCAGTAACGTTTTTCCTTTCTTTCTTTGACCTGGTCAAATTGCAATTTGTAGTGGTTGGCAGGTTTGCTTTTATAATATTCCCACTACTTAAGCAACCAACCATTAATAATTTTTAATCTTATAACAGATGGTTTCCATGGTGCTTCTCCTTAATACATAGTTCACATTTCTCTGTGAGCAATCACGACAGCAGGCTAAGGCTTGCGGCAGCATGATCGAAAATATCCCGCTGCAATTTATTGTAGTTGGATCAATTATTCCAATGCGCCTGTGATTTTTCTCACATTTTGGGCAAACAGCCTGTCTCGCAACTAATCCTTAGTGTGCGCAGCCAATGCACGAGCAGAGGAACTTTCAGCGAGCAGCTCATTTAGGCGAGCAACACAGCAGCGGCGAGCATCCTGTAGGCGAACAGCCCCTGGCGTAAATTCCCACGGGCAAACATCTCGCGGCGAGCAGCTGTCGTTGGCGAGCAACTTCAGCTGGTGGCGAACAATTGCATCTGCGAACAGGCTTTGAAGTCCGGCAATGGGCAACCAATCCTCTGTCGAAATGAAATAGGCGAACAGCCCCTTGTGACTCCTAGGCGAGCAACCCCTTCAGCGAGCAGCCTTCTACGGCGAGCAGCCCATTGCGGTGAACAGGTGTTGCGGCGAACAATCCCGTAGGTGATGCGGCGAACAGGTAATGGACGAGGCGACCAGGTAGGCTCACGAACTCCGGCGAACAACTCTTTCTTCCCTTTTGGACGAACAACCTCCAATATATTTGAGGCGAACAACTTGTTTCATGGCCGACGAACAGGCGGAAAGCGAGCAGCTGTGCTGGCGAACAGCTAGCGTGGCAAGCAGGTCCTCCAGGCGGCGAACAGGCCATGTGTGCGACGCCGGCGAACAGCTTTTGCGGCGAGCAGCTGTGCCGGCGACCAGCCCCTTTTGGCGAGGAGCCCGTTGTAGCGAGTGGCGAACAGGTGAGGGATGCGACCAGCTTTTAACTCCGGCGATCAATGAAACCGACTCACCGACTTTGAATCGGTCAAAAGGTGCAGCCATATTTATCTCTGATAAACCGGCAACTTGCCACACGTCCACCAAACTTCCGCAGCATGCCACGTACCCATCCAACCCTTTCCTGCGACGAAGGTCGGTTGTCTTGCATAGTCAGAGGTATTGGTGTTATGGTGATAGGTGTCGGTGCGAAGGTGGCAATCGGGTAATAATAACGAGACGACCTCCGTGTTCCGGCAATTGATCTCGTTCTTCACTGAATTTGGGCGATGACAGCTTGTGGCCGGAAGTTGGTAAAATTCATGCGAACAAGGATAGTTCATGTGAATAAAGATACAATTTTTTTTAGTGGTAATCGGAACCTCGATTGGCGGCTGTCCCGTGTAAATCGAAACGGGGAGCCCAATTTCCAGCGGGGCTGGCGGCAGTTTCAATCTTCATACTCCGGCCATGGCGAATACTGTGCGATTCCCGGCGAAGGCGGTGCTTCTTCAACAGGCTGCCGACGGCGCGTGTAGACAGTGATTCCATCTCCGGTAGAAATAAGTGAACGAGAGTGGAGCGGCGGTAGCCGCGCTTGATTCCATTCCTTGCGTTTGCTTGCGTGCGTTGCAATTCCATCTCTGGAAATGGAAGAAATTTCCCATCATCACTGTCTCTTCTGCAACATCTTCTCTTCACTATTCAAATTTTTTTCGAGACGACTGTTTTGGGACCCTTCCTCTAGCGCCAAAATGTTGATGTAATTTTTGTAAACCCGATTATGCGGCTATAATAACATCGATTACACCTACAATATGCTGAAATAGACGATTATACGAGGTTTTATGAGTAAGCAAGTAGGTCGTATATAAGCTCGTCGTTCGAGCAGAACTTCGTTAGGGTAAAAATTTCGTTTTTTATTCGAATGAATTCGGTTGCATTATATAGGAAATACAAGCTGCTGGATCGTCACCAGCTTGCTTCATCATAAGCTGTTGTTCAGCAGCCAGCTTCACTATAAGCTGCTGACTCGTCACCAGCTTACCAACTATTGACTCGTCAGAGCGCTCTTCGATCTGGTTCTTTCTTCGTGCTTGATCAATTCTCTTAGACATGTCAATCCGGACTTGTTTAATTACTTCCTTAAACACGCATGTCGATTATTTCATTAACAGGAGGGAGTACACATTATGCATTTTAATATAAAAACAAATTTTGTAATTAATATGATTATTTTTTAAAATTTGATTAATATATGTATATATATATATATAATTGAATAATTATTATACATATACATGTTATATGAAAAAATTAATTAGTCTACTTAATATAACGTATATAAAATTGATGTTTAAATCTACATTATTAATTGAATTAATTTAATTAAACATATTATTTTTAAAAAGAATGTGAATCGTAACTTGAGGGAGTGAAAAAATGAGAATCGTGATTTTTCGGGCTAGAAGAATGAAAATCGTAACTATAAAATATGACAAATCAAGGATAAAACATCCCGAATCAATGCAAATTTGATCAATTGATCCGATTATGATTGGTTTCGGGCTAGATTTTGGGTCAAAATATGGCACAATTGACCTGAATTCGGACGAGAGTTTTTTTAAATTTGCAACTTTTAAAAGTTATGATCCTTAAATTACCAATAAAACTAAATGCAACAATTCAATAAATAAGCAATTAACTAGGGACAAACAATTAAAATCAACACAAGCAAATCATTAGTTAAGTCAACAAAAATAACAAGTAATTTGATAAATCAACAAAGATAACAAGATTAGAAAAGTGTGTTCAGGTGTTTTTCCTTATTGGGTAATCAGTTAATGGTTCAACAAATTCATTTATCCCTTTTGTCGATTGAAGATAGGAGCAATCACAAATAATCAAGGTTGTAAAAGTTAAAATCGGTAATTGGGTGTTTTCTTGCAGTGTAGGCGACTGTTTAGTTTTTTTTTTAAATAGATAAAAAATACAAATTTAGGGCCGCCTAGGACCGCCTAAAGGACGCCTAAGCGATGCTTAAGCCCAAAAAAGCCTAGAATTGCCGATTTTGCATAAATCGGGTCTTCAAGTGGCCGCCTAGCGCCTAGGTGCCGCCTAGGTCAATTTCTGCATCACCGCAGTGTGTACACATTAAACCATACTGGATAAGCTTAGGATTAATATGTCAAAATAAGCATGTATATTATTATAGGAATAGTTCACTATTTTCCACCCGGGTAATCACACGAGTCTAGAACTAATCCTACCGTGCTTTTTCACCCGTATACTGAGGTACCCCATCTCTCGTCCCTCACTATATACCTAAAGGTTAATTCAAGTAATTAATGTAGATTGATGATTTTTATAATGAAATTACGCAACTCTCATTACGATAACCCAATATTAATTCAAACCACATAACCGAACTCACACTCATAAAAAATAAATATGCTCATTCAATTCTTATTGCAACAAACAATTTACACATATGAATTAAAAGAGCTAATCATGCATTTGATCAAACAATCCCCATTAAACTAATCATTCAACCTCCAATTAGCAAAAACAAACCAAATCAACTCATTAATAAATAACCCACATAATTCCATACACCCAAACATCATAAATTTAGCCAACAATCATAATTTCAAATAAACACATAACAAGATAAAAACAATAATCCCTTAATATTAAAAATAAACCAATAAAATTAAATTCAAGGGATAAAATTCATCTAAATGGTGTTTAATATAACTCCAACAAAATCTCAACTCAAACTAAATTAAACTAGAAAAACATTAAATCATAACTATGTTTAAGTGAGTGTTGAGAAGGTGATAAAATTTCTAAGAGAACTGAAACTAAAAAATTGGTTGCCACCTATTTCTAATAAAAACCTACTGCTACCCTCTCCCTAAGAGAAACCTACGCACTTTTTCCTATTCTCTATTCTCACGTATCCCATTTTTAATTCTGAAAAAATAAGTATTTATAGTAGGAAAAAAAGTTTGGGAGGAATTTGCAAAATAACCCTTCTAAATCTAAAAAACTTGAATTTTTTCACGTAGTTGACTGAATTAACTTGGCCAAACTCAGTCAACTCGCTCTTGACTCAACTCTGACTTACCCTACTCAACCGAATTGACTCAATTTACCTCAAAATGCTTGAAACTATCACAAGTAAATTACGTGTTAGGCGTGATCACACCTAACTCTGAAAGAGCTCTTCACAATAACAAAACAAGTTTCTTCTTTTCTTGAACAACTCTTCAAATGAGTTTAACACTTCTCTTCAATTCTTAGCATTTTTTTCAAAACCGTTCCTTCATCTTCTTCAATCAGCTTTGTGGCCAGCTTTCTCCAATAATTTTCGGGGATTAGAGATGAGGGTGGATTCCGATTGCTGCTTTAATTCCTGCACGGTGACTTCATTTCTCCATTGACAGGTACTTCAATGGTTTCCAGCCGTTAGTGGCTTGTGAAATCGTATTCTCCGGTGGTGGAGGCACTTAGGTTGTGCGCGGATGAGGTAGAGGTTGTTCACACTTCTATTTTCCCGACAGCGACGTCCTTTGAACGATGGCATTGAATTTATGAAGTGTGGTGGAACAACAAATTTCGGTGATGGCTGTTGTGGCTGTGAACAACTTCAAATTTTCCAGTAGACTTCAAATAGTGGAGTGGGCTTCGAATTTTTGACAGCAGTTCACGGCGGCTACAACGTGAATATGACAACTTTTGAAATCATCTTCTCCAGAAAGAAGTGGCGTCGACTTTTGGCCATGGATTTGAATGGTGGGTTGTTGAAATTCGGTAGTTAATTGAGGTAGGTGGTGGTGGCTGTGAGTAGTTGGACTTTGAATTTCGGGTGAAGTTTGGTGGAAATGGCTTCTGATGTGGAGGCTCTCTTCGATTTTCATCTCTGGCATGAGCTTGGTGATTGAGTAAGGTCAACCAATGGGTTCCTATTTTCTCTCTTTCTTTCTTTGTATCTGAAATTGGAAAACAAGAGAGTATTCAAAATAATATGAACTTAAAGCTGCTACCTCTTCTCTCCTTGATCTATTTGGTCAACTAATAAGTGTGGGACATGTTCAAATTTTGTGTACAGAATACAGCAAGAATGGGCCTTAAATATTTTACATAAATTAAAAGAAATGGGCCCAAATAAAATTAATTCATGGGCCAACATAAATTAATTCAAGAGTCTATCAATGAGCCAACTAAATTTATTTTTTCATTGGATTAAATTAATATTGATATATTTTGCTAAATTAAAACTCAACTTTCATAAAATAACAACACAAATACCTTTCAAATGTTTATGCACAAATAATCAATTAATGTGAATAAATCCAAGAAATCTAATAAAATTGAGCACATAAATCACTCAAATTTCAAGCAAAAATAACACTAATCAACCTCATCATACTTAAGGTGTTGCTCGTTCTTGAACAACGGGAAAAAAAGTAAAAACAAGTGGGAGAATTGCGAAGAAATTTGAGTCAAAGAAATAAACAATTAGCATGCAACACTTGCTCAATTATGAATAATGAACTCAGACGTAGTACTTCACAAATTAATCAACCAAGTAAAGACTCATAAGAATGAAGACAATCCAATCACCATGATCCTCACCGGATGTGTGTCACTCAACTCACAAAACTGTATGGGCATGCGAACTTTCAAATGCCAAATTATAAAAATGCACCCCATAAGCTTGACAATCATCTAAGCACTTTTCTCACACTTGCATTTAATATCAAATAAAAAAGGACCTTCATTTGGTTGAAGCTTTATGCTCTTTGGATATGGTGAGATAAAATATGGAAAAAGTAACTCAAGATAGTGGAAAATACAGATCTTCTACTGGCAAAATATTCACGAACAATCTGTTGGTCCCTTATAAGTGGTGAATGTCTAGAGGGGAATGGGGTGAATAGACCTTAAAAAATAAATATTAAACTTTTTCAAGAAATGGGATACTAGAGCCTTCAAGTACCTTCTATAAGTTTAAAACAACAATCTACAAGTGCTTTGGACAACAAAGGTGATGTGTAGAGAAATGTCACATGCATCAACAAGAATTTAATAAGCAGTGATGAATCAAGTTTTACCAGTATTTAGCTAAATATAATCCTTCTTTACTCAGAGATGATGGCAGGAGCTTCTCAGGAGCAGTTTTCCATCTCTGGCAGTCTGCTCTGGAGGTTTTCCATGAGAATCTGCAAGAAATCAAGCCGGGAGGGACCCCGACGTTGATCCTCCGACGGCCAAGTCAGCTACCATTGATATATGTGAATAATGTAAAAAGATGGTATATTTCGAAAATATATTGTGTGTTCTCATGAACAAGAATGATCTTTTGTATCTCTTCTTTTCCTTTGAAGGGTACAATTGTAATCTCTTACCCTCAAATCCCATCTATCATAGGGGACCACTTGAGGGGACCATATGGTGGTTCGTTACCATTTATGCCAAGTGTCACCAATAATAAATCATTGGTACAAGAATGATTCCTTATCTGTCCTTTTTCATGGTAGTGCTCACTACGCACTAATATAGGAGAATCTTCATTTCAGCATTATTGATATTCAAATACTTCTTATCCAAGTTTCCTCGAATAAATGCAAATTTGCATACGAATTATAACATTTGTACAGTTTTGACTTCTGGTTTTACCAACTCTCCCAGAGATGAGAGTTTAACCTTTTGTTGTTATTATCTAAATAACTTCTATGCCTTTAGACATTTTTCTTAACTTTCTAGTTAACAATCCAACTCTAGCTCTACTCATAGTTGGACATGAGATTGAAGACTATTTCCTTTCTCTCTTGGCTATGAACAATGGGACGGACACTTATCCCACATCAACTACTCCCTCCTGTTCCAAATAAAATTTCTTAAGATTTTAAATTGAATAATAATTTCTTCCTTTGGTTCTGGGATTAAGAGGTCAATTCTGACCTTTGTCTTTATCTTCCGAAAAATTGTTTTTTCGTCTTCTCTCTCTTTTCCGTATTTACTCATTTTTTGAATAAATTTAAAACTTCTTAGTACAAAAAAGGCATAAGTACACACAGGCGACCTTTCAAGTACTTTTATCTCCGCCATACACGTGGCGACTTCATTAAGTCCCCACCGTCCATTTGTCTACCTTTTACAGTTTCCATGGGTGGTTTTTCCTTTTCATTTCACCCTCTCGTCCTTGCTCTCTTTCTACTTTCATTAAATTTCTCAAGCGCTTCTTCTCCAAAGTTTCTTAGAGACGATTCCTTAGGGTTAAGCCTTTTCTGGATGGAGATTCCAGTGTTCGTGCTCGACTTCTTTCTTTCTTCATCTTCGAGGTATTTTCATCGTTCTTTTCTTTACTTTTCTGTTTTGTGAAATTCCTTTTCAATCATTCTCGTTTTCATTCCATCGAAATGCCTCCCAAGCATAAGTTACCTGTTTCTAAGGATCCTTCAATAGTTCTAGGTCTTCCGGCTAAGTCTAAGGTTTCCAACCCTAGTTTTACTGTGCCACTCTCAAATCGTCCTATTCACATTGTATCTGCGAGGAATAGGGAAAAATGGAATCTCATTTCCAAGGAAACTAACTTGCATAAGGATGATCTTTCCAACCTTAGAGGCTTGTTAGATTGTTCTTCTGATTTTTTGGTAGATTTACCTGACCCTGACGAACGACCTAATCATTTACGGTTCATTAGCTTTCTGGGCAGCCCAAATAACAGCTGGGTTACGTTTTCCTATCGCCCATTTCTTCATATCGATATGCAATCTCTTCGGCATTCTAGTAAATCAGGTCAATCCCTCGTCAACTAGGCTCATGCTCGCTTACTTTTTTATTCTAAAGGCTAATGGTGGTGATCCAACACCTGAAAGTTTCTACTTCTGTCACGACTTGAAAAGGCGTGACGAATTTTACTATTTCAGTTCCCGAACTCAAGGTCTTGCTCATTTCGTGGGTAAACCCCTTAGTGTTGATGGTACCTGGAAGAATAGTTATTTCGTTGTGACTCCTCGTTCGGGGGTATGACCTTTCACTACTAGTGGTTGGCAATATAAATCCCCAAAAATTTCCAAATCTTCACTTTCTTTCGAAGAAGCTATTTCCCCAATTAATAGGGAGATCATGCCTCGTTTAAATGAGCTTATCTAAAAAAAGGGGCAACTCAGAATGTTTCATCTCCTAAAAGAGCCCCATGTCCTCTCCCATTTCGGATTTCTTGGTTCACCTGTTTCTTCTTCTTCTGAGCTTGGTATATTTCTCTCTTGTTTATATTACAATTCATTATGCACTGGTGAACAACATTTACTTCTACTGATCATTTTTTGCCTATTTGATTTCCAGACATGTCTTGGGCAAATGCCCTAGTGTTATCTGATGATGAGGGTCATGAACCCAAGACCCATGTTTCTGATCCTGATGTTGAGGATACTAAAGGTGTTATGCCGGCTTCTCCCTCTAAAGCTCCCGAGGCTTCGTCTGCGAATCCCCAAGATGCTCCTACTTTCACTTCTCTTGATGTTACAGTTGTAGCTAACGACCCTTCCAAGAAGAAAGGTAAAAGGGCTGCTTCTTCCCAGTCCCAGCCTAAATCTGTCTTAAAGAGAACTCGCTTCTCTAAGTGCACTGGTTCCAATTCTGCCATGCCTGTGGAAGATCCTGATCCTATCACCACGGTTCCTCTGATAGAGAATACTCAATTTCTGGAAACCCTCAAGAATCCCAAAGTAGAGTCTTCTGATTCCAAGCTCTCTGTTCCTGCGTTAAAGAACGCCATGTATGATCGTCTCTGCAAGGTATCTCTATTATCTCTTTCTTTCATAATACTTTTTCCTTTCCTGCTATTTTACGTTATTTTATTTTCCATGTTTTTTCTAGTTTCTGGATTTGCACACTGAGCTGCTGAAGATTGGTGGTCTAGAAAGTGATGCTCCATCTGCTTCCGAATTGGCTTCTAAAGACCAAGCAATATCTCAGCTTTCTCAAGAAAATAAGGATTTAAAAGCTCGTGTCAATGTTCTTGAGTCAGAGAGTTCATCCTTTCAACAACAGGTTCGTAAAGCTGAAAAGATTCTTGCACTTCAACAAAAAGCCGAGAAACAACTTTTGGAGGAGAGTTACTCCCAAGGTCATGCTCAAGGCGTTCTTGATGGCCTTAATCTACATCGTTCAAAGTTTCTTCATACTTCTTTTGGGCAGGCTTTTCTCCAGGAATTTCTTGAAGGGGTCCTTCAGGCGTACCGTTCTAGTTCCATGTACCTGAGTGATATGACTCCTCACATAAGTCATTTCATCAAGCATGGTTTCAAATGTGCTGTGCAACAGGCTCAAGAAAAAGGTTTTTCGGAGAAGCTTGACATTTCCAAAGCTAAAGATAACATCACTCATTCTTCTCATTTCCAAGGAGATGCTTCTGCCCTTCTCGATGCTCCATGGTTCCTTCCTGCTATGAGGAAAGCTGCTCTTCAACTTTTAGGGGAAGTGCTTTCTTCCCCGGATTTGCCTCCTGCTGACCCTTTGCTCTATGATCTGTCCTTCTTCAATAACTCTGATTCTGGGGTGCTTTCTTCCGTTGGTGTTGCTCAAGCTCTTACAGACTTAGTTACAAATGGTGGTCTGGTTACTGATTTAAATGAATGAGATGTTTCATTCATCATTTCATCTGCATGACTCTTATGGCTACAATCTTTTTGTTTTTGTCTTTTAAACAATGTCCCATTGGGACTTCTTTTCTATACCTTTGAATCATTTTTACTTTTGCTGTTACCTATGCAATATTTCATTTTCTTGCTTGCATATTGTTTTGTTTCTTTTATTTTAGTAAAAAGATGTCTAGGATATTGGTTTACCTAAAACCCTACTCCCTCCAGTTCTTAATTGGACTTCTCTAGAAGTTTACTTAAGAACTTAATGTTCAAAATTCTTCAAAAAAATTCTCCAATTCTACTTTCTCCAGCTCTTAATTTAACTTCTCTGGGAGTTTATTTAAGAACTTAAAGTTCAAAATCTTCAAAAAATTTCTCCAATTCTACTTTTCCCAACTCTTAATTTAACTTCTCTGGAAGTTTATTTAAGAACTTAAAGTTTCAAATCTTCAAAAAA
>JAPKLY010000270.1:211663-231192 GCA_026898435.1 Prunella vulgaris
AATTCTTCAAAAAATTTCTCCAATTCTACTCCCTCCAGTTCTTAATTAAACTTCTCTGGAAGTTTGTTTAAGAACTTGAGATTTCAATTTATCAAGAGTTTTCTTCGTACTCAATATTGCATAATCATCTAACAGAATTGAAATGCCTCAGCTCTGGTAGG
Source organism: Prunella vulgaris (assembly GCA_026898435.1). Taxonomy (NCBI): domain Eukaryota; kingdom Viridiplantae; phylum Streptophyta; class Magnoliopsida; order Lamiales; family Lamiaceae; genus Prunella; species Prunella vulgaris. The sequence goes on from JAPKLY010000270.1 coordinate 211,825, forward strand.
GCTTCATTGAATTCATAAAATCATACTTCATCCTAACATCTCTTACATCTTTGTTTTAAAAACAATAAAAAGGACCTGCCTAGAATCTCTAAGCTCATGCTCATCTAGGTATAATATTTCTTCAGGTTCGAAATGTTCCATGGACGCGGCAACTGATAGCCATTCTCATCTGTCAATTCATACGCTCCTCCTTTTAAAACTTTTGTCACCACATAAGGTCCTTCCCAATTAGGATCTAATTTTCCAGTTGGTTTGAGAGCATCAGCTCTTTGCAGAACCAGATCTCCTTTTTCCAATTTTCTCACTTTTACCTTCTTATCATGTGTAGCCTTCACTTTGCTTTTATACTTTTCCATTCTTAGATTTGCCATCTCTCGTTCTTCCTACAATAAATCCAAGTTTTCTCTCATCAATTTCGTGTTTTGCTCTTCATCATACATCAATATGTGATGTGTTCTGATTTCCTACTTCAACTGGAATCACAGCTGGGGCTCCATACATCAAGCTGAAAGGCGATTCTCCAGTGGCAGTTCTGGTGCTGGTCCTGTATGCCCATAACACTGGCTCTATTTCTTCTACCTAGTCTCCTCCAGCTCTGGATAGACGAGTTTTAATTCCATTTACTATGGTGCGATTAGTGACTTCCACTTGCCCATTGGCTTGAGGATGAGCCACTGCTGCAAACCTCTGCTGAATATTCATCTCTGAACACCAACTCTGAACTCGGGGCTCCTACGAACTGGGTTCCATTATCCGATATCAGGATTCGTGGTATCCCATATCTGCAACATATATTCTTCCATAAGAATTTTATGATGGTTGTCTCATCAATTTTTCTTACTGCTTCCGCTTCTACCCACTTTGTGAAGTAATCAATAGCTACAATCATGAAAACTTTTCCTCCAGGTGCTGTGGGAAATTTTCCCACAATGTCAATGCCCCATTTATCGAATGCGCATGGAGAGAACATCAAACCCATCTCTTCAGCTGGTGTGTGTATTATAGGTCCATTTTTCTGGCATTTAACAGACTTCTTGACCAGCTCTCGAGCATCCCTTGTTAAAGTTGGCCAATAGTATCCAGATCTCAAGACCTTCCTAGCTAGCTCTTTGAATCCAGCATGGCTGCCACAACATCCTTCATGGATTTCCCTTAATACATAGTTCCCTTCCTTCTTTGAAAGACACCTCGAATGTGGTTGGGAAAATGTTCTTCTGTATAAATCGTCTCCGATCATAAAATACCTTATACCGGCTCTCTTCTTAACTGCTTCTGTTCCCTCTCTAGTTATGAAAAATTGGATGATTGGGATCCTCCAATCATTTCCATCAGATATGGAATGTACTTCTGGGAGATGAATTTTCTCTTCTGCCATAAACAAAGTGATCTTTCCTGGCATTCCTTCCTCTGCAGAGCTAGCCAGTTTAGCCAAATAATCCGCTATGCCATTTTCCTCTCGGGGAATTTGCTCAATCCTAAGTTCTTCAAACTTTTTCTTGACTTTTTCTGCCAATTCTGTATATTCTATCATTTTGGTATTCTTTCTTTCGTATGCCCCCAAGAGTTGTTGGATAACCAGCTGGGAGTCTGAATAGATGACAGCTCTCTGCGCGCCCATCTCCCACATCATCTGCATTCCTCTCAAAAGTGCCTCATATTCAGCCTCATTGTTTGAAGCACTGAACTTCAACTTGACTGCAAATTGCAACTCCTCTCAAGTGGGAGGAATTATCACAATTCCTACCCCACACCTAGCTGTCGATGAAGATCCATCCACAAACGCCTTCCAGATCTCAGGTTTATCCACGTTTGTTGTTTCTTGGATAAAATCTGCTAAGGCATGCGCCCTAATGGCAGTTCTGGGCTCAAACTCAAGATCATACTCTCCCAGCTCCACTGCCCACTTGACCATTCTGCCCGACAAATCTGGTCTACCCATTATAGACCTCATGGGTAGATTAGTTCTCACAACTACTTCGTGCGATAAAAAATACGGCCTGAGTCTTCTGACTATCACCATCACAGCCAGAGCAGACTTCTCAATTTCAGAATATCTCACTTCTGGTCCTTGCATTATCTTGCTGATATAGTATATGGGCAATTGTTTTCCTTCTTCCTCCCTTATCAGAATTGAACTCAGTGCATATTCTCCCACTGAGAAGTATAGGTATAAGGTTTCCTTTGGCACCGGTTTGGTGAGTAAGGGCAACCTTTTCAAATGATCTTTCAAATCTTCAAAAGCTCTTTGACATTCTTCATTCCACTCAAACTTTGAGCCTTTCCTCAGTATCTTAAATAAAGGCAAACTCTTCTCCGCTGCACTAGAGATGAAATGACTAAGGGCTGCAATACGCCCATTCAGCTTCTGTGCTTCTTTCAAGTTTCTAGGTGATTGCATATCAAGAATTGCTTTGCCTGGTTCACCTCAATGCCTCTGGGAGTTACCATATACCGCAGAAATTTTCCAGATCTCACCCCAAATGCGCACTTCGCGGGGTTTAATCGGATATGATAAGCTTTGATTACTCCAAATATTTCCTCCAGATCTGAGGCGTGATCTTTTACTTGGAAACTTTTCACAATCATATCATCCACGTATACTTCCATGTTACGACCAATTTGCTTCTTGAATACCAAATCTACCATTCTTTGGTAGGTGGCACCAGCATTCTTTAATCCAAAAGGCATTTTCACGTATCCATAGGTGCCGCAAGACACCACAAAGCAAGCTCTAGGCACATCTTCCTTTTTCATCCAGAACTGATGGTAACCTTGATAGGCGTCCATCATCGATAGCAATTCACATCCGGACGTCGAGTCCACAAGATGGTCAATCCTTGGTAAAGGATAATGATCTTTAGGACATGCCCTATTCAGATCTCGAAAGTCTATGCACATCCTCCAGGCTCCAGCTCCTTTTGCCACCATAACAGCATTAGACAACCATTATGGGAATTGCACTTCCTCTATATGCTTTGCTCTTAGGAGCTTCTCTACTTCTTTTCTTATGATTTGATCCTTTTCATACCCAAACTGCCTCAACTTTTGTTTCACAGGTTTGCAATTAGGGTCGATATTCAAACTGTGCAAAGCCACTTCTGGGTCGATGCTTACCAGATCCTCTGGTTGGAATGCGAACAGATCTGCATTTTTTCTCAAACATCTAATAACTGCTTCTGCTACGTGACTTGTCATCTGCATTCCAACTCTGGTAGTGAACCCAACTTTATTTGGGAACAACTCCACAGGCATAAGTTCTTCTTCTGCTTGAATTTTCATCTCTGGTTCCTCTTCCATTTGCTCTATCTTTTTCATCCTTTTTCCCACAGGATCATCTCCTCTGGTTTCATCCGCTTTCACATATTGCGTGGCTTTCTTTACTGTCTCAACATAGCATTTTCTGGAGCACCACTGATCTCCCACCAGTTCTGCTACTCCCTCCTCTACTGGGAATTTCAACTTCATATGGTACGTGGAAACAACTGCACGAAAAAGATTCAGATATTGTCTCCCCAAAATCACATTGTACGATGAAGGGGCATCCACTACCAGAAAATTCACTATCTTCACATTGCATGCTGGTGGGCTTCCCATTCTGACCTGAAGGGATACCTGCCCTTTGGGATGGATAACTCCCCCCGTGAATCCAAAAAGTGTTGTGTCGACTGCTTTAAGCTCCACGTTCAAATTCATTTTTGCCAGACAATCATAAAAAATGATATCTACCGAACTTCCAGTGTCTAGAAAGACTCTAGAAACAACATATCCTCCAATTTCCATTGTCACCACCAGTGCATCGTTATGCGGCCTTTGAACAGAGACTTCATCCTCTGGCCCAAATTGGATGCAAGGGAGACTGCTTACCCTTCCAACTTCATATCCAACTCTGTTTGCCCAGAGTTGGGCAGATCTCACAGAGTCTTTCCTTGCCCGATTGGAATCACCATCCATTGGTCCTCCTACAATCATTTGTATATACCCTCTCTTATATCCTGGTCCATCTTTTCTTTGTTGATCCAGCACTTCTTTCCCCTTCTCTGGGACTTCCTTTCTCTTATGCGGATAGCTATTTTTCTCTCTATCTTTCCTGACAAACTCTGCCAGATTCCCTTCTCTGATTAACCTCTCAATGGCATCTTTCAGGTGCCGACATTCATTTGTATCATGTCCATAATCATTATGGAACCTACAGTAAAACTCAGATCTGGGGTTCTTAGGCCCACTTTTCGCTGAGAACGGGAATTTAAAACCAAGATGGTCAGCCACCACTTCCAACATCTCTGCAGGCTGCAGTGTCAGAGGGGTGTAAGTGTCAAATCTTTCAGGTCTGATCTTTTCTCTACCTCCCTTCCCCTTCTCCGGAGAAGTCAATTTCTTCTTTACTGATTCTTTCTTTTTCTCCCCACCTTTATCAGTTCGGTTTTCCTCTTTCTTTGCCCCTCTGACTTCCTCCAAATTTATATACTTATCTGCTCTTTCCTAGAGCTCATCAAATGATAACAGCAGTTTCTTGGCAAGGGACTTGAAAAAGTCTCCATCTTTCAAGCCCTAAGCCAGAGCGTTAGTTTTCACCTCATCAGAAGCAGAGGGTACCTCCAGTGCTGCCTCATTGAACCTTGTAATGTACTCTCTCAAACTTTCATTCGATTTTTGCTTCAGAGACAGTAAGTACAGTGAAGTCTTTGCAATTTTTCGAGCACTAGCAAACTGGTGCAAGAACAAGTTACTGAGTTCCCCAAAAGAATGGATCAATTATGTGGGTAACTGACTGAACCATTTCTGAGCTGATTTTGTGAGGGTAGTGAGGAATACTCTACACTTTACCCCATCAGAATATCTATGAAGCAAAGCTCCATTTTCAAATGTCAACAAATGACCCTGAGGATCAGCAGTCCCATTGTACTCGTAGCTCAGAGTTTTAAAGTTTCCTGGCAGCGGATCTGCCAGAATTTCCTCAGAGAATGGGGATCCCCCAGAGCGAAATGATTTCTTTTCTGTTTTCTCATAATGTTTCTTAATTGTTTCCATATCTCATTTCAAAGAAACTAGTTCTTTGTTTGCGGTAGCTTTTGCTATGGACTCAGCTTCTTCTTCTTCTGAATCACCACTTTCATACTCAACTAATCGTGAGCCTTTGGTACCGGTTCTGGTAACCATTCTCTCATCTCTGGCGGCAGATCCGCCGGCAGCTGTCCTGCCAATTTTGGTTCTCACATCTTCTTCCCCTGGGACGTCTCCCAGAGAAAGAGGTGATGTGTTGGGCATGTTTTAGGCCATATTTTTTCCGGGCACATTCCAGGCCCTATTTTCTCCGGGCATATTCTAGGCCCTATTCTCTGGCATGCTCTGAGTTCTGACCACAGGTTCAATATGATGTCCAGATCTAAGCATTTCAGGCATTGTATTTTCATTTCTGGCAGGTGGAGGCATCTCCACCGGAGGTATCAGCGTCCCAGGTGGAGCCCCCATCTCTGGAGTTCTGATTGACAAGGCGCTAGTCACTGCTAACTGTATCAGACTTTTCAGATGTTCTAGAGTCATCGAAACCAATGAAGAATCATTCAGATCTGGGTTCGTACCCGGAGTTCTTTCATCCAACACTATCGTTTCTGGAGTATCCATACTAACCGGCGTGTTGGCAGCTTTGTCAAAATCTTTTCCCAGATTCTTGGGGAGTGGCTCAGTCATTTCTACCTTTACGAATCAAAAACAATTGGTTCATCATCTTCACCATATGGTGTTCCTCCAAACACAACTTCAAACAATAACTTTCATTGAATAAATGTATCAATCTGCTAAAGTTTCTCAAGAAACGCATTCTAACTTTCTTAAATCATATCCTAATAATAATAACAGCTCATCAATCCAAGGATCATACCCCATACTCATATCTAAAAACCACAATGTTCATCTTCTTATAAGCTATACATGCATATATTCATCTTCAAGATCATTCATAGGATATTATCTTTTATGATACCATATCCAGATTTTCTTTCTAAAAAGCTGCTTTCATATTCAAAAAGTATCTTTCCACATTCTATTTTCTGAGAAAGTTTCGTACACAGGGCAGAAACATTCCAAAAATCATTCACAGATTCATTTGAAAACTTCAATCATTATATTTCCTACTCAAAGCATACACATATTTCTTATCATAAAATTCTTCCAGGAAAGGTAAAATCAAATCTCTCATTTTCAGCAAACAATATTGCTAATAATCTACATATTCTTCCACTCAAAACAATTTCAAAAGGAACACTCACGTCAAAGCCCAAATGTTCCCACAGATGGCGCCAGTTGATGTGTACATAAATGTCACATGCATCAATAAAAATTTAATAAGCAGGGATGAATCAAGTTTTACCTGTATTTAGCTAAATATAATCCTTCTTTACTCAGAGATGATGGCAGGAGCTTCTCTGGAGCAGTTTTCCAGCTCCGGCAGTCTGCTTTGGAGGTTTTCCGGTGAGAATCTACAAGAAATCAAGCCGGGAGGGACCCCGACGTTGATTCTCCGACGCCCAAGTCAGCTACCATTGATATATGTGAATAATGTAAAAAGATGGTATATTTCAAAAATGTATTGTGTGTTCTCATGAACAAGAATGATCTTTTGTATCTCTTCTTTTCCTTTGAAGGGTACAATTGTAATCTCTTACCCTCAAATCCCATCTGTCATAGGGGACCACTTGAGGGGACCATATGGTGGTTCGTTACCATTTATGTCAAGTGTCACCAATAATAAATCATTGGTACAAGAATGATTCCTTATCTGTCCTTTTTCATGATAGTGCTCACTACGCACTAATATAGGAGAATCTCCATTTCAACATTATTGATATTCAAATACTTCTTATCCAAGTTTCCTCGAATAAATACAAATTTGCATACGAATTAGAACATTTGTACAGTTCTGACTTCTGGTTTTACCAACTCTCCCAGAGATGAGAGTTTAACCTTTTGTTGTTATTATTTAAATAACTTCAATGCCTTTAGACATTTCCCTTAACTTTCTAGTTAACAATCCAACTCTAGCTCTACTCAGAGTTGGACATGAGATTGAAGACTATTTCCTTTCTCTCTTGGCCATGAACAATGGGACTGACACTTATCCCACATAGGTTACAACTGTAAACTATGAAGTTTATCACTGCAAAATTTCAAAACTTTTAAAAGTAAAATAAACACCTTGTAAATAATATCAAAGGGTTTTTCACACTTGAGAGTGTATTGAAAAACCTAAAAATGTGCAGCGGAAAAATATTTTAGGCGTAAATGAAAAATAATATAGAAAAGTAAAATTTACAGTTGAGTGACTAGGAAGTCTACAGCTGTAGATTCCAATTCCTTGTGAAACACAAAGTTTTTTGTAGTTTTAAAGTAATGATGAACATAACTGACATGTGTTTTACAAATACTTACTTCCCAAGTGTAAGAAGTTCGTGTAATAAAGGTAAGTGCCCAATTAAATTATCAATCACACGAGATTAGTGGCTAGTGAAGCCTTAGAACTATATGTTGGTGCTTGATTGTAGTGCAAACGATCTTGTTCTCAATTAACTAAATTGCAAAAATTAAAATATCAACAATTAACTAGAACAAAGAAATTAAACTATAATTAAGAAATTAAATAAACAAGACACTAAAATAGCAAACAAGTAGATAAGTCAACAAAGATAAAAAATACGAGAAAGTGTGTTCGGGTGTTCTTCATTATGGGGTAATCAATCAATGGTTCGATAAGTTCATTTATCCCTTTTGTCGATCAAAGATAGGAGCGATCACGTAAAATATGCACATTAAACCGTACTGGATAATCCTAGGAAAAATGTGCCAGTTAAACATGTAGATCGTTATAGGAATAATTTACCGTTTCCCACCCGGGTAATCACACAAGGCTAAAAAAATCGTAGCGTGCTTTTCCACTCGTATACTGAGGTGCCCCACCTTTGGTCCCTTTACTAATCACCTAAAGGTTCATTCAAGCAATTAATGTAGATTAATTGATTTTCTAATGAAAATTACCAAACTCTCGTTGAGATAATCCAATATTAACTCAATTCACAAAATCGAACTCACATCCATATGAAATAAACGTGCCTATCCAACTCTCGCTGCAACAAACAATCTACCCATATGAATTAAAAGAGCTCAACATGCAATTGATCTAACAAACCCCATTAAACTAATCATATGACCTCCAATTAGAATAAACTCACAAAATCAATCCACTAACCAATTACCCACATAATTTCAAACACACAAACACTAAAAATCTACCCAAAAATCAACATATTAAACACAAATAAAATCATAACAAGATAAAAATAATAAGACGTAAACATTAAAAATAACACAATAAAATTTAAATAAAAGGATAGAAGTCACCTAAGAGGAGTTTCAATATTTAAATTCTAACTACTTTAAACTAAAGAAAACATAAACCCTAATTATGTGAGTTGAGTGTGTGTGAGGATGGGATGTTTTCTCCCAGGAGGGGAGTATGCGTGCGTGTTCTTCTAATCAGCTGCTCCTTTTCTCCTTTTTAAGTCATCCACAAATGGGCTTCAGAAAGTATAAGAAATAGGATGGTGTTAAATAACTGGGATGGCCTTAACTCAAAAGCCCAAATTATTTTCCAGAAATTTCTCGGATTTTATTCATTCCAATTGCACGGCCCTTCAAGAAAATGACACGGCCGTGTGAATAAAATATTTGGCCGTGTCATTTACTTTCACTGATATGACACGGCCTCTTCAATAAACTAACATGGCCGTGACTTTGGCGGATATGACACGGCCAAAGGGCAAGAGAAGCATACGGTCACATGCAAAATAAGGCACACGACCGATAAAGAAAAATCGCATTTACCTTCAGTAACTTTCAATTTTCCAGCGTTTTCTTCGAACTCTTTCTTCGAACAACTTCTGCATCAATGGTGGCCAAAGCAGGGGCTGGGAGCAGCTTCTTAAAGGTGTGAAATTTCTGGGGGCTGTGCTTCTTCGAGCAGTGGACATCTCCGGCTGAATGAAACAGGGTGCGAGGCTGACTCTAGGTTCCGGCGGACTCGGCGAAGTTTTTCCGGCAATGGGTTGTGATTTTTCCGGCGGATTTCTTCGGGAAGAATAGTGGACGACAAGTGTGCAGTGGAGATGTGGTAGCTGTCGGTGGCTTTGCAATTTACCAGCTCGTGGATTCCGGTGACGAGTTTCAGCAGTGAGAAAAGGCTGAGCTTCTTGTTTTCGGTGTGGCGTCGGCGGCTTCTTCGCTGTGGCGGCTATGGCGGATTCCGGCGTGGATTGAGTTACTGCTGGGTTTCCGACTTCCGGCAGAGCAAGTGATGAAGATGGTGATGGGTGCTTGGTTTCAGGCGTGTAGAGATAAGAGCACATGACTGTTGGGAGTGGCCTTCAATCCCAAGAAGCACTTCAAAATTGTGGCTGAAATTGAAGCCACGTTTCCCACATTCATTTTTATACAATTCCTTGGTCAAACTCAATTAAAAGTGGGGCCATTCCCATTCAAATCCAGCTGGAGACTTCAATCACTTAACTTGCTTTTCACTTAAAATCCTGCACAATATATCCATCCATTTAATTAGAATATTTCAATTGAGACTAAATGCTTCACTTGGGCCTTCAAAAATCAATAATATAAATCACTCAAATTAAATATTTTTGGGCCGCAAGTTTAACAAGAAAATAGAGTTCAATTTACTCTTTTCTAATTTCACCTTTTTAATTTATTTCACAAAATTAATTTGAGAGGTATTTTGCTCAATAAATCACAATTTTCACAAAATAGCAACACAAATACCTCTCTAAACAATTAAGCACAAATAATTGAATTAATGCAACTAAATGCAAAAAATCATATAAAATATGCAATTAAATCACTCAAATTTCAAGCAAATAAACACACTAATCAACTCCCCAAAACTTAAAGTGTTGCTCGTCCCCGAGCAACGAAAGAAAAATAAGAACAAGTGGGAGGATTGCGAAGAAATTTGAGTCAAGAAAAACAAACAATTGGTATGCATCAACTTGCTCTTTCATGAAAAATGAACTCAAATGTCATGCATCACAAATTAATCAACCAAGTAAAAACTCAAAAGAATCAAGACAATCCATTCACCATGATCCTCACCGGAAGTATATCTCTCAACTCTCAAAAGTGTATAGGAATGCAACTCTCAAATGCCAAATCATAGAAATGCACCCCATAAGCTTGACAATCATCTAAACACTTTTTTCACACTTGCACTAGTACTAAATCAAAAAGGACTTTTCATTAGGTTGTAGCTTTAGGCTCTTTGGACATGGTGGGGTAAAAATATGGGAAGAGTGACTTAAAGTAGTGGAGAACAAGGAATTTTCTTCCAACAACATATTCACAAACAATCCATAGAATCAATTGTTCTACCACATTTCAAGCACATTCATTTTCAAACTCTTCTCTTTTCCATCATTTTTTCTTTCTTTTTCCACTTTCATGTCATCTCACAATTTCTTTGAGCTCACAACCATTTTTCTATTTTTGCTCATTTTTTTTCACTTTGTCACTTTTTGCTCCACTTTCTTGTTTTTCTCACAATTTTTTTTAACAATTTGTACCTATCAAAGCTCACAAGAATAAACCATCACAATCCAAGTTCTCCACTAACCATGGGACAAATAAAGCTTAAAGAGAGAAAAAGTGTGATATTTTGGCTACCAAACAATCAATAGGCTTAAAAGCTCAAAATGGTTACCAATGGAGAATTTTTCAAAGTAGGAAATTTTTTGCCAAGTGACTCAATTTTCAAAGATGGCCCTAAATCATTTTTAGCACCTTATGCAAGTAGAGATCAAGAGTTAGACTAGAGACAAGTTCTAGAGCACAATAACCATAATTAACCACACAACCAATGAACAACAGTTTATGATAATTTTTTGGTTAAGGCACAAAAGCTCACGGGCTAAACTTTGATCATGGATCATTTTCATCTTATTCTTTTTCATCCCTATTAATCAACAAATAAGCTCAACACAAATCAATTCATTCACTTCCACAATCAATACAAGAATCACACCACCAACTATTCATCTCCCAACATGCATCTCAACACCAATCAAATCCACCAAAACCACACAAATTAAAAGCCAATATGCATCTCAAAAGTAAATCCACAAGCAACAAGCCAATGCCAAAATCAATAATCTCAAAACCTCCACCACAATAAAATGACACATATAGCTCAAGCCAACCAACATCAACAATCAAATATAATCAAGGTGCGCCGGTGCTAATGAGAAAATAAAAATGACTACCCCCACCAAACTTAGACATTGCTAAGCAATTCTAAGTTTGAGAAATGTAGTAGTTTACCTCAACCTTGCACCAAGCCTCATTCTTTACGTCCATTCCATTGCCCCATGCTCCTCGAAATTCTCACCGAGCCTCAACACACGACCCTAACACCTACGAAACAAAGCAAGAAATAAAATCAAAAGAACAAGAAGCAAAAAAATAAAAAGAATGCAATAAAAAGAATGAGTTGCCTCCCATTTAGCGCTAAATTTAACGTCTTCAAGCCGGACGGAGCTTAAGTCGCTCAACTTTCCTCTTTCATTTTGACTCGACCAACTTCTTTAGAAGATGAATCATAATAGCATTTCTTTCCTTTGCTCTTTCTCTTCTTCTTGTCGAACCAATCTTTTTCATTTTTTACAAAAACTCTTGAGTATGATTGAGCATCTTTCTTTTTCTTCTCCTTCACTTTCTTTCCTAGCAAACAAATAGAGTTAACACTAGCAACATGAGACTTTTTATAAACATAAGAATCATCAAGAATGTGAGAAGTTAAGGAAGGATTAATGCAAGATTTTGGAGACTTTTCCACGTTGTTCATAGAAAATGACACTTCTTCATCATCAACTTGCAACTTGATCTTCCCCACTTTCACATCAATGGTTGCTCCACCGGTTGCTAAGAATGGCCTCCCAAGAATCAAAGGAATATCGGGGTCATCCTCCATGTCCATCACAACAAAATCCGCATGGAAGCTAAATTTGTCAACCTTCACCAACACATCTTCTACTATCCTACGTGGACAAATTATTGAACGATCCGCTAATTGAAGAGACATGTTGATGGGCTTGATCTTCTCACACTTCAAACGATCAAATATTGAGAGGGGCATCAAATTTGTGCTAGCTCCAAGATCACAAAGAGCTTTTTTCTTCTCTCCATTGCCCAACTCGCACATCAATGTGATGCTTCCGGGATCCTTCAACTTAGTCTCTTTTGGATAAGGGCACTACACTCCATAGTAAGATTCACCATTTCACATTCCTCCACATTTATCTTCTTTGAAAGAACTTCTTTTACGAATTTGGAGTATGTGGGCATCTCCTCTAATGCTTCAAGTAAATGGACATTGATAGTCACCTTTTTTAAAATCTCTAAAAATTGGGAGAATTGCTCATCGAGCTTCTTCTTCATGAAACGATGAGGAAATGGAGGTGGAATTGGTGTTTTAGGAATTCCCCATACATCACATTCTATGTTCTCTTCTTCTTTTTTTCTTCTAGCCTCCTCAGCACTTTTCCATTTGGGGACCCATTCTTATTTCTCCTCTTCTCTTTTACCATCATCAATCGGCATGCTTGGGCATTAATAGCTTGTACCACTTCGAAGTTTTATTGCCATGCAATACTCTCTTGGATTGATCTCCATCTTAGAAGAAAATTTTCCTTTCTCTCCACTTCCACTTGATGATGCAATTTGGCCAATTTGGAACTCCAAGTTCTTCATTTGACTCATCAAGGAACTCACCGTATGTGGCAATTGACTAAGTGGAGTAAGTAAATCCATTTGCTCTTCCAATTTGAGAAATCTTGCATCCACCTATGCATTGGTTTGTTCCATTTGATTCTTGATATTGGCCAAAGTATCTTCAATGTGGGTACTTGAGTTTTGGTATTGGCTTTGGTAGTGTGGAAAGCTTTGATTAGGAAAGAGTGGGTCTCTTTGGAAGTTTCCTTGGGTATAAGGTTGCGTTCCCATGTAATTTACCTCTTGAACTTGCTCGATATTTTGTGGCATCTCCACCTTTCCAACCATCACTCCCTTCTTTTGTCCTTCCACCAAATTATCCACTTTCTTGATCAACTCTTTCATAACTTTGGCCAAGGATTTGACATCTCCATTTTCCTTCATTTGGGCACTTTGATGTGGAAATTTTTTCTCAATAGACCAACTAGCCGTGTTGGTAGTGATATCATCGATCAAATCAATAGCTTCTCCTCCGGTCTTGTTAAACAAATAACCTCCCGCCGACGAATCAAGCTTGTCTCTTGACATCTCGTTACACCCATGATAGAAGAAGCTCACAATTTACTCGTCTATGAATCCATCTTGAGCTTAAGTGTTGATTCTTGTTGTATGTGCATTGCAGGATCTTTTCTTCACTTTTGCCAAACTTTTTAGACCCTTGGTCCAAAAAAGTTTGGGGGGTGTGTTCGTTTCATAAATCTCATTGCAATGCTATATTTATGATGATTCTAGTGCTTCTATGATGTTTTTAGACCATATGCTTATTTTCATGCCTTGTTTTGCTTGTTATGATTGCCATTATGTTGCTAGTTTAGAGTAGTGTGGCATGAGATATGCTTATGATTGTGTGGATGATGTGATTGTGTTGATGATGTTGAGAGTTCATGTTAGATGTAATGGATTTATCATTGAATTCAAGTCTTGTCTAGTTTGCTATGGATTCTATGATTCTTGAGACTTTGATGATATGAGCATTTTGATATGATATGAGTCTTGATCACCTATTACCCGTGAGGTTTTGAGCCATTTATGCCAGTTTCAATCTTGAACGGATGATATTCTTTGATGTGAGTTCCACACACATACATGTTACTTTAGAACTTGGCTTTGGTCTTATTTGAGGCAACATTAGATGAAGATTTCACATGATATGATTTGAGGCCATTTTAGATCTAAATTGAGTCACTTTGCCCTATGAGCCTACCATTGATATTATTGTCCATTGTTTACCATTTTGTGCCTATAGACCTTTCCTTTGGCTAACCACACTTTAAGTAATTTTCTTTCCTTTTTGGAACTCTCTTGTCCCTATGATTAGTAGAGTGAAAAGAAGGAAGAAAGATTGGTGATATGATGAAGAACTTGGTGGCCAAGATGGAAAGAAATTCAAGTATGCATGGATTGATGCGGAAAGAAGGTTCAAAAGCAAGTGATAGCAAAGCATGTGAAAAAGGTTGACTTTTGTTGAAATTATGGTCAAGTTTGACTTTTGTAGTGAGTATGATCACAATTTGTCAAAAAGGGAAGAATGATCTTTGAAAGTGTGATTTTGAAAGAGCATGAAGAGTATGTGCAACATTGCATACAGATATAATTTCTACTTTGATTCCTTCTATGCTTTACTAATCATACTTAGTCACTTTTATCCATATGTTTCTTCCCTACCAAAGAGCCAACACTACAACCTTATGAAAGTCCTCATTGATGTGTGAATGATTTGTCATTTCAAGTGGTGGAGAATGTAGACTTGAGCCAAGCTTATGGTAGTATGTGTATGTGGTGTGATGATTGAGAGAACCTATACACTTGAGGGTTGAGCTATACACTTATCATGTGAGGATCTTGACTCATTGATTTGATATCTTGCTTATTGATTCATTGTTAATTGTTGATTAGATGAGATTACATGCTAGATTTGCTTGACATTGAGTGATACTTTCATGGCATTTGATATTGTGCTTGATGCTTCATTGATACAATTATTCCCCCATCTTATCGCTTCGTTGCTTGAGGACGAGCAACAATCTAGTTTGGGGGTGTGATTAGGGTCATAATTGCACCTTTTAGCATCTAACTCTATGTTGGCAAGAAAGTGTGCTTTATAGGTGAAAATAAGCAAAAACGAGGAATTCCTGACTAGAGGAGGCCAAATGATGGGATCCGAGCTCATGGAGATGTTTATAATACTCAATTGGAAACCCTAGGATGATCAGATGAGCCGTGGGATCGAAAATGCAAAAGTTGAAAATTGGACGTCGAGGTTGAACTATGGTCGAGCTCACCGTAGCTCATGGTCGAGCATAGTGAAGAAGGCGGTCGAGCAGAATTCACCTGGACAAGTTGGTGCACCGCCGCTTGACCACCAACATGAATCCGCTCGAGCGGTGCATCCGAGTGCCGTCCTTCACATGCTCGAGCGCAGCCTGCAATTTGCACACCTTCAAGGGCAATTTCATCCTTTCGTGCGTTTAATGAGGGATATAATGGTCCAAGCCTAAGGGGTACTATAAATACTTCTTACTTCAGATTTCTAAGAACATTCTTGACATCATCATTCACTCTTTAGCTTTTTAGAAGTTAAGGGAAGTTACTAGTTGGGTTTATTAGATTTCTTCACACGATTTCTTTGATTACTTTTGATCTACCATACGGATCGTTAATCCGTTTGTTCCTGCACTCTCATCACATCAAGAGCTTTGTTTTGACCGATTGAATTGTAATTTTCATTGGCGGATCATTACGTAGATTTTCAAGGTAGTGAGTTTCTTTACCATTTCTCTTGTAATAGTTAAGACTTTACAATTTCTCTTCAATTTCATTGTTATGATGATTGTAGTTAGCTTAATTCACTACAGGAAATTCAAGAAATCGCGACGAAAAAATTTGTCACTGAAACATCATTTTTCGTCACAATTGATATTTTGTGATGAATTTTTTCGTGGCATAGATCGTCATTTAATGTGCGTGGTATTATGAAAAATGTGACGTTACATTAATTCGTCATAAAAAGGGCATCAATTGGTGACGAAATAGGTCATTGTCACTGTATGTTTTCATCTATTGTGACGCATAAATTGTCACTTTAGTCATAAAAAATTTGTCACTTAATATGACATTTCGTCACTAAAGTTCTATTTTACGTGACGATATAAATAATTGTCACAAAACAAGTTACTTTAGTGACGTTAATTTTGTGACGATTAGTTTGGTTATTTCGTCACATTTTCTATATTCGTCAAGAAAGAGTTGTTATTCGGTGACGAAATGTTGATCGTCGTTATATGTGTACATATAAAATGACAATGAAATTTGTCAGTGATTAGTATGCTTTAGTGACAAAAATTTTATTGTCGCAAAATGCTGTGAAAATTGTGACAAATTATTTGTCACTATAATATATTATTTAGTGACGAAAATAATAATCATCACTAAAAGTTCATATTTGGTGACAATATATTGTTCGTCATATTTGACATTATTCGTCATGAAAGAATTGCAAAAAAATGACGAAAATAATGATCGTGGTTATATATAGATATAATGACAACTAAATTTTGTCACAAAAAATTGGACTTCAGTGACAAAATATAAGTCGTCATTAAAAGATGTAAAAATGGTGACAAAATATTGTCATAAAAAAAAATTATTCAGTGACGATGATGATAATCGTCACTACAAAAATTGATATAGTAACAACATATTTCGTCATGATTAGTCAACATATTGTGACTATTATTTCGTCATAAAAATGATACATATTGTGACGTATTTATTTCATCGTGAAATAATTCATTTTATTATCAATTTATTTGAATTTATATATATATTAAATCAGTAATAATACTAAATAATAAATATTAAAAACAAAAACTAAATTAATTAAAGATAAAAAAAATAATTGCATTAACAGAAAAACCCGTTCAAGCAATTAGAAAGCAATCACCAATCTTTGTTATCAATATTACATGAAACAATAAACTAAAAAAATCGAAGTCTTATATGTCTCCAAAACTAATTTTCATGTCATTATTCCTTTTTGCACTTCAAACGACGATGATGAAATCTTCTCCTCTGTAGATATCACCTATTAAAAAATATCATATCAGATGAATTTATAAAAAAGCTTAACTTCGTAAAGTATCAAGCAAACGATAATCCTAAACTTTAAATGCACAAATACACTTACCATTCAATAATGCTCAGAGAGTTTTGCAGTCAGGTTATCATTTTGTATAGCCAGGTCCTCTTTCAAGTTAGTTACTTGAGTTTGCAGTTCTTCCACTTGAGCTCTAGACTGTTGTAACTCTTCTGTTGTTTCTCTTAGTTCTTCTTCATATTCGGCAGAAGAATTGTACAATGAATTGTGTTTACTTGGAGGCTTTGAACCATAACTATAACCTTTGGTATATCCAGTCTCATGGCCCAACACCTCCAAAGCTATGTCAGCTTCGGTCTTGTCTATTCCGAGCTCCAAATATTTCTCTCGCTTGCGTTTTATCGTTTCCTGGTATTTAAGCATAAATAAAGTAAATAAAATGCAAAATTGAATTGAAAAAGAAGTAAATTAACATCAATAATAACATAATCAAATATCATAAATGTCTACACGACTTACCCAATTTTCTTTTGTCTTGTCGGATTTCCACCCATTTTTCTCTGTACTGTGGGTTTGCTCATACAAGTAAATTCAATCGCAGGGTTGTTTAAGTTCAAGAGTCTACAAAAATTTATAAAAAATCAGCTACTTCATCATACCCAATATTGAAATATAAAATTCACAAACCCCATAATTACCTTCTTTTTAATGTCTATATGATTTAATTGAAAAAACAAAAATCAGATTTTCGTAAATACTATTTATGGGACAAGAATATTAAATTATTTTAATAAATGTGCAAATGTTCATGCCATATGCCAAAAGAAGTTTAAAAAACTAAACAATTAAGCTAAAAAAATCAACATGCTTGAGCTTTAAGATGCTCCCCTCTTCAAAATTCAATGGAATGAGTGATTCATTAGTTTTGATGTATTAAATTACTATTGAACGAATCACACTATCATACCAAACTGCCCTTTTTCTTTATTCCTTTCTCATACCTCACTTGTACCCCACCACTTAAACAACACACATGATGACGTGAAACTCACAGATAACAGATTCATAAATTAATTTTGGGGGAAAAACAAGCAAGAGTACACCATAATGAATGTATAGTTTAAAACTATACCAGGATGAGTTGATTGTGTGGCCAAACCTAATGGCGACTCCTTCTGCAATCAAAAGCATCCAAACATCAAAGTTTACATCCAAGTGATGGGGAAAATGAAGAAAAGGAACATTTGAATATAAAATGACAGTACAAAGATATTGAACAAGTTCAAGAATAATAAAAATTATGACAAAGTTATCACAAAATGACACTATTAAGTGTCAGTCATCAGATGATTCGAACCTACTTTATAGAGATATTAATCAGTTAGTTAGAAAAGAAAAATAGAAATGTGCCAATATTAATACATTTAGACTCAATTTCACAAATATTACAGCATCACACTCAAGAGTTTGTCTTTTTTAGGAAATTAAAACACTGATTGCAGTACAATCAACTTCGACGAAACCTATCCGTACAAAGCAAGTGAATCGCAAAATGCTAGTGGGCTCTGAATTCAAATGGAACCTTATACGATGCAGTTCACAGAAATTAGCCGGACAACAATCATAACAAGAGAAGATATAATAGAAGTATGAATTTCAAAACATAGAAATACCTTGGTGGTGTAAACTTTATCACCGTTTTCATTGATGTAAGCTTGGAGATACATCTTCGGAAACACTCAAACTACACTCAGAGAGCAGTCATCAGAAAACAATACATATAATCTTGAACGGAAATCTCGTAAATTGTCCACTTCCAAGAGCGCAGTAACAAAAATCAAAAAGGAATTTCGTACACCGTTTGCAAAAAAATACTGAGCCCACAATTGCAAAAAATAATTTTGAAACCCTGATAAAATATAATCAGATTCAATTATACCTTTAGTTGACAGCGTGGCCGTGGACGGCAGGGGGTGCGTCGCGTGTGGTAGCGCGGAGGCAAGGCGAGGCTGCGACTGTGTACAGGCGAGGCTGCGACTGTGTACAGGTGTGGGCGGCGGTTGAGGTGGAGGAAGAGAACAAGACTATAATAGATGGTACAACGTGGATAAGTGGGTTTCTGAAATTTTAGGTTTAGATATAGGTCTTATGGGCCATTAACAAAATCTTGGCCCAACTTTATCATTTATTTATTTTATTTAAACATATTTATTACTCCCTCAATCCACCAAATTATTTTCCTTTTTTTTTTTTTTGTCCACAAAATTTTTTCTCATTTTCTTATTTGGAAATAATCCACACTCACAACTAAAACACTTTTTCCTTATTTTATCTATCATTTCAATATAATACAAATTTTTATTAAATCTCTTGCTAATTCACAAATGCGAAAAAGATTGGTGGTCAGAGGGAGTAATAAATATGTTTAAATAAAATAAATAAATGAGAAAGTT
>JAPKLY010000270.1:256192-285508 GCA_026898435.1 Prunella vulgaris
AATTGTAAACTTAAATTTGTATTTAGCGTAAATCCCGAATAGATCCGAGTTTAATTCCCCAACAAGAGCCAAGAGAGAGCTCAGGGCATCAGACCGGAGAGCTATGCTTGCTGAGGATTCCTTATATTCAGATGGCCTACGACGCCGGTCCCCTGAACTCTTCTCCGATGAGGAGTACGATGACCTCTGCCTGACGGCAGATGATGAGGTATGTTCTTCTGCCTCTTCTCTTGATCACGCACCTGAGCTTAGCTCAGACTCAGCAGGAGAACTCGTCCTTCTGCTCGCTCTAGAGCAATTGATGGTTGACTTCTCAAGGCTGCAGGAGACTCATACTCACACAGTGGATGTGAATGCACAACTGAGTGGGGAGAATGATCGGCTAACTGAGTCTCTCAGAGTGAGGGATACTGAGGAAGCCCTCAGACTAGTAAATCTTCAGGAAGAGTTACTTCATGCTCGGAATAAGCATGATGAAACTCCACTGGAGGTTGAAAGACTGAAAGGTATAATCAGCTCGCTAATTGAGACTCGTGACACCGATTTATTCCTCGCTCAGGAATAGTTGATGATTGAGTGAATTGCTCTGAGAGTGATGTTCGAAACTGAGTGGCAAGCTCGCCTTTGTGCTGAGCAAACTGCATGGGACCTTGAGCTGATCTCAAAAGAGAAAGCTCATGAGGAACTGGTGCTTCAGTACACCACTGAGATTGAGGCCCTGAAAGAAGCAAATGGGCACCTTGAGGATAAGCTGAAGAAGTTACACACATCTACCCAAGTGGTTGATGAGTTAACAAGTTTCTCTCAGCTGACCGATGGTGCTAAAGCTGGGTTAGGCTATGATGCCTCAAAAGACCCAAAGGGCAAGAAAAAGAGAGGTGCTTCAGGGAGCAACTCTCAGAAGAAGTTTGTCCCTGCCCCAACTGACGACAAGAGCCCAAGTGTTGCTCGTTAGGATAAAGGCAAAGGGAAGGAGAAAGTGCCTGAACCTGTCAGGCAAAGGACTGAGGAATCTAGGCCAAAACCTACGGGAAAGGCCCAGGCTCCTCATCCTGAGCCTAGGAAGAAGGACCAAAGGAATTCCAAGGCTCAGCCTAGGAACCCTCAGGCTGAAAAGAATTCTGCCCCCAGCACCTCTCAGGCTAGGCCTCAGAATGCTCAGGGTAGGAGGAACTCAGGCCGAAGGGAACCTCAGGCTAGGCCAAGGGCTACTGAGGTCCAGAGGCCTCAGGCAGGGCACAGGGCCCATCAGGAAAGTCCCAATCCCCAGAGGAGATGGACGAACCAAGTGGCCCCTGAAAGGCAACGGAGATCTGACTCCGTTAACACTCAGGTCAGACCTCAAGTGCCAAGAGGTCAGACCCGAGCTGCTCCTTTCCAGGACAGACCTCAGCCCAATGCACCTAGGCCAAGGAGGAACAGGAGGCCCGCCCCCAGGAATCAATCTAGGGCTCCTGAAACTCATGCTGACACACATACACCCTCAACTTCCCTGGCACAAAGGAAGAAGAGGACAATGTATGTTGATGTTTAAGGGAGACAGATTTACACTTCTGATGCCATCAGAATTGTTAAACAAATCTGGATCCTGAAGGGTATGGCTGATACTGTAGGACCCAATACGAGATGGGTACTTGAGGTCTGATTCTTTTCAGGTCGCTGCGGGCTACAAGAAGAGGAAGGAGGATCTGATGATGGACTGGTACTTGGACTCAGGATGTTCCAGGCACATGACCGGATTTCGTGATCTCCTTCAGGACTATGTAGCTCAGGAAGGCCCGCAGGTAACCTTTGGTGACAACTCTAAGGGTTTCACTAGAGGATTCGGTACCCTTGTTGTTGGTTCTGTTAAAGTGCTTAATGTATCCTATGTTAAGGGTCTTAGGCATAACTTGCTTTCGGTCAGTCAGTTTTGTGACCGAGGATATAGTGTAGAATTCTCATCTAACATATGTCTTGTCAAGGACAAATCTACATTGTAAATTCTGATTACAGGGGTCAGGAGAGGAAATGTTTATTTTGCTGATTTTAAGAGCAGCTCTCTTGAAACTTGTTTGGTCGCTAAGAGCTCTTCTGAGCTCAGTTGGCTTTGGCATAAACGCCTGAGTCACTTAAACTTCAAGATTATTAACAAAATTTCTAGACTTTCTCTTGTAGATGGTCTACCTAATTAAGTTTTTAGCAAAGACCACGTGTGTGGAGCATGTCTGGAAGGCAAGCAAACCAAAGCTTCATTCAAGGAGAAAGATGCCTTCTCAACTGACAGAGTGCTTCAGCTCCTGCACATGGATCTCTTTGGTCCAATTACTTCTGTCAGCATGAATGGTAGGAAATATACCCTTGTTGTTGTTAATGATTATTCCAGGTACACATGGGTTATTTTCTTGCTGAACAAGAAGGAGACTCAGGTCAAGCTTCCGGAGTTACTCAAGCAATTGAGTACTGAATAGGGTCAGAGCATAGTCAGGATCCGATCAGATCGAGGAACATAGTTTATTAACTCTATTATAATTGACTTTTGTACTAACCATGGTATTGCTCATGAGACTTCTGCAGCCAGGACCCCTCAGCAGAATGGGATAGCTGAGAGAAGGAACCAGACCCTGAAGTAAGCTGTCCGGACCATGTTGGCTGAGTCAGGACTGCCCAAGAAGTACTGGGCTGAAGCAATCAACACTGCTTGCTACACTCAGAACCAATTTATACTGAATAAACAACATGCTCAGACACCTTATGAAACTTGGAACAAGAGGAAGCCTCGCATATCTTATTTCCATATTTTTGGGTGTAAGTGTTTCATCCTGAACAATGGGAAAAACCAGCTTAAAGCCTTTGATAGCAAGTCTGATGAGGGAGTTTTCTTAGGATACTCCTCAGTCAGCAAAGCTTTCAAAGTGTATAACTGTCAGACCCTTTGTTTGGAGGAAACGCCTCATGTTGTGTTTGATGAGACTGCATCTATGCGTAGAAAACAGGTTCATAGTCCTGACACTGAGGGGGTTACCAAGAGGGTGACAAGACTGAGCCTGAAGAATCTTGAGTTCAATATCAAGCTTGTCTGTGCTCCCAAAGGATGGAATGATGATGATGATGATCAGGATGGACCTCAGGCCAACCCTCAGCAAGCCCCAGCCTCGGAGAATGTTGAGTCTCAGACGGAGGCACAGACTCAACCTGAGGTACGTACTGTCGGTGATGATGCTTCTGCACCTGAGACAGTTACTGAGTCCATCTCTGTAGGGGGAAACAATGTCCCTGATATTGTGCAACCCTCAGGAAATGACTCAGTATCCCCTATTCTTGCTCGTTCCGCTTCTTTGCCTGTTATTGTCGAGACTAACATTTCAGGATCAGGCGAGGGAACTTCAGCAGCTCCCAGTGCAGCCGTCAGCAGGAGGCGGTGGCTATATGATCACTCATTAGCTGACATCATTGGTGAGTTCAATGAGGGGATCAGGACAAGGTTGTCCTTTGGTGAGAGTGCTATGTTTTGTTGTTTTCTGAGTGATCAGGAACCTAAGAACATAGAAGAAGCTCTCGCTGACCCCAAATGGATCCTAGCCATGCAGGATGAGCTCAATCAGTTTGAGCGGAATTAGGTTTGGGAGTTAGTTGAGAGACATAGGCGTCAACATGTTATTGGCACCAAGTGGGTCTTCAAGAACAAGAGGGATGAGAAGAATGTTGTTGTCAGGAACAAGGCCAGGCTGGTGGCCAAAGGTTACTCTCAGGTCGAAGGGATCGACTATGATGAGACCTTTGCCCCAGTTGCAAGGTTGGAAGCAATCAGGTTGTTCTTGGCTTATGCAACGTTCAAGAAGTTCAAGGTGTATCAGATGGATGTAAAGAGTGCCTTTCTGAATGGTGTACTGAACGAGGAGGTTTATATGGAACAACCCCCAGGGTTCGAAGTCGGTGATAAGGTCTATCACCAGAAGAAAGCTCTTTATGGTCTGAAACAAGCTCCCAGGGCTTGGTATGATACACTCTCTAAGTTCCTTATAGACCACGGCTTTGTAAAAGGAGCAGTGGATAGGACCCTCTTCAGGATTACCAAAGGGAAGGACATTCTCTTGGGTCAGATTTATGTGGATGACATAATATTTGGATCACCGAACCTGAAGCTTTGTGAGAAATTCTCAAAGCTGATGACGGGGAAGTTTGAGATGTCAATGATGGGAGAGATGAACTTCTTTCTAGGTCTTCAGGTCAGGCAATCTGACTCTGGAATCTTCATAAATCAGTCCAAGTATGCGAGGCACTTGATTCAGAAGTTTGGAGTTCAGTCCAGTAAAGTCTCACGTATTCCCATGAACATAAATGAGAAGCTGGATCCTGACAAGGAGGGGACCTCAGTGAATCAGACTGAATATAGGGCACTGATAGGATCCTTATTGTACCTGACTGCAAGTCGTCCTGACATCACTTATGCAGTTGGAGTTTGTGCAAGATATCAGTCTTATCTGAAGAAGAGTCATCTAGAGAGTGCCAAAAAGATACTGAAATACCTTATGAGTATAGTCAATTTAGGACTTTGGTATCCCTCTGATGACAACCTAGAACTGACTGGCTATTCTGATGCTGATTATGGAGGCTGTAGGCTTGATAGGAAATCAACTACAGGCACATGTCAGTTTCTAGGGAGTAAACTGATCTCTTGGTTTTCTAAGAAGCAAACCAGTGTTGCAACGTCTACTACTGAGGCTGAGTATATGGCCGCAGGCAGTTGTTGTTCCCAAATCCTTTGGTTGAAACAACAACTGAGAGACTACCAAGTTGAGGCCACTGATGTCCCAATTTATTGTGATAATAATAGTGCCATAGCCATATCCCAAAACCCAGTCTTACACACAAGGTGTAAGCATATAGACATCATGCATCACTTTATCAGAGATCATGTTGAGAAGAAGGATATAAGGATGGAGATTATCCCTACTGACAAGCAGAGAGCTAACATCTTGACTAAGGCTTTGCCTGAAACCAGGTTTGTTGAGTTGTCAGTAGAGTTAGGACTTCTAGACCCAGGAGTAGATGGTTCAGTATGAACCTCAGTTCAGGATTGAACAAAGTGGTCAGGAGGGATGACTAACTCAGGATCAGGTTGCAGAGTTGGATGGCTTTCAGGGGGAACAGACATCAGATTTGGATCTTCAGGATCAGAATAGAGTTAAGTTCAGGACACAGAGCTCAGGGCTTATCACCCTGATCAGACTCAGAGGTATCATTCAGGTTTCTACATCTGACTGGCTGGTATGTATTATTGAACCCTTTTTTAATTATGTCCTGCTTGCATCATTTCTGATCATGTCTGACACCTCATCAATCGAAGGGTTTTTAACTCAAATCCTCAGCCATTCATTTATTATTTAGTTTTTATTAAATTCAAATGCGTATTAAATTCAAACATTCTTCTGACACGCATTAAATGCAAAATGGGCGGGAACAGGTTTCGATAAAGTAAAACATCATTACTTTTGAAAAACTGATCTTTGGTACATCTTTATTCCTGATATACCCCTTTATCTCATCCGTTGAATTTCAAAAGACCATTAATCCAACCCATTCATTAAAACTGAGTCTTTGGGTATAAAAGGAAGGACCATTCACCTGCACAATTTACGCACTCATATTATCCTAACCCAATATTTCTGCAATCTTACTTTCTAGCATTTTCTGCATCAATGGCTTACACCACCACCACCACCACCACTAAACCATTCATGACTGCCTCCGAAATGAAGAAATTTCACTCTGCCATTTCAGCTGTTGAATCGAAGGTGACTTTTGACTGGTTTATTGATTTCACAAATCGATCATCCATCAAAGAGTTAGATCAGGTTTTTGGAGCCATCAACACTGCTGGGTTACTGGATTTTGTCTCCAAGAAACCTGCCAAGACTTGTGCTCATCAGATTGTTGCCTTCTATGCAAATCTGAAGGAGAATGAAGCAGGGGAGTGGGAATCAGTGATTCCACTCCGGAGGACTGTGGAAAAGGCAGGAAAGAAGATCGTTCAGCACTTCTTCGAGAAGGTGAATGTGAGAGATTTGATTAAAAAATACCTATAACCTTCCTCACTCCACCGATGATGTGGAGTTGTAGAATGCGGCCATGCAGAAGTTCAGCAAGGAGCAGGGTTGTGCTGACAAATACTTGATTGTGCCTCAAGAATTATTTGGAAAGATGAACAAGAAATTGTTCAAGCCAGAATACAAATTGATGTTCGAGGTTGTTTGTCAGAGCATCATGGGGTTTGTAGGTGGATTGGAGTAGGTCTGGCTGCCGAAGATCAGGGTTATGGCCGCTGTGGTGGAGAACGCCAAGGTGGATTGGGAGGAGTACTTCCTCCAGAAGTTGGTTTCGGAGGCCAAGAAGGTGGAAAGAAATGGAGATCAAATCTTCCTGACTAAGAACCCTCACTTTGGTTCTAAGTTATCAGTGATGCTTCAGAGTCTCAGGTTTGGAGATGTCGACAGGGAGGGGCATGTTGACTTCAAGGACAAACACATCCTCTATCAGAATGCAGCTGATACTATCAAGAGGATGAGAGACACTGAGATCAAGAGGATCTCCAAAAGCAAGGGCAAGGCAGCCAGTTCGATTGCTCAGGAGGAGCTGGCCAAGTCAGGGCCAAAACGTGTGAAGGTAAAGGGGATTCAGGCTACTAAGAAGAAGACCACACTTCACGATTCTGAGACTGAATCAGACACCCCTAAACCCCAAAACCATTCAAGCTGCTAAGTCCAAGGAGTTAGCACCATCACCTTCAGTAACCCCAGTTGCTGAAACCGCAATTGAGCCGGAAGTGGCTCAGAAATATGTCAGCATGCCTCAGGACGAGGATGCCGAGGTTGATGGGGAATAGGCTACCCAAGAGCCTGTTCAGGAAGATCCTGTTATGCAAGTCGTGCAGGATCTACGAGTGGAGGCTCAGGCTGAGCTCAGTGGGGAAGCTGAGGTGGATGTGTTAGAGGAGGAGCAAGGGAGTGAAAAGGAGGAAGAGGAAGAGGATGATGAGGAGGAGGTCCCGGAGAGATATAGAAGTTCAGATGCTGGAGAAGAGGAGCATCAGGAAGTTGAGGGAATGGAATCTCATGAGGAGCTCCAGGATGAGGATGTTGAGAATAATAAGGGCCGGAAATGGAGGGTCTCGACTGATGCTGAATCTGAACCGGAGCGTCAGGAGGGAGATCTGGAAGAAGTTGCTGCACCACCAATACTGACACCTTTTGAGATGGATGCAAATTGTCAAGCAAAATGGTTTGTTAGTCAGCATATTTCGGATTTGGATCCCACTTATGCTGAGGAGGTGGTGAAGCTCAGGGTTCTGGTTATGATTCACAGAATCCCACAGGGAGGGTCAATGCTCTGCTTTGATCCACCACCGGAAGGGTATGAAGTTGATGTGCTGATCGAGGCTAAAGGAGTCGAGTGCATTAGGGATCAGGAGCAAGTTATCCTCGATAGATTTGGCCTTCGAACCTATGCCCAAGTCATAACGAAAGAAGATTTTATCAGTGTGGTTCGAGCCAACAATCCCCATCCCAACCCCTAAATGGAACTGGCAGTTGTTCCAGTTGTTGGGGAAGGTGCAGACGCAGGACAGGTTGCACTGGCCGATAACGCACTCCCCGGGGTCGGGACTTCTGAGGCTCAAGGAGAGACCTAAGTCTTGGTTCTTCAGAAGCCGAAGAGGAAAACGAAGAAGAGGAAGAATCAAACCATTTCAGTAGGTCTCTCGCTGATGGGACGTAGCATCCTTGGCAAACTCTACCGTCAGCAGGAGAAACACAAGAAGCTGGCAGAGAAATTCTCAGATGCAAGGAAGGAAGATTCTGAATGCTTCCTGAGCATCGAGACCCAAAGATCTACTGAACTTGCCACAATCTCTGGTCAAGCTTAAAGCTCTATTGATTCGGCTCTCAGCAACCTGGATGGAAAGATCAGGGAATTAATTGTTGAAATAATGAAAGAGCAGGAGGCCACAGTCAGAAGTTTGGCCAGAGAAGAAGCTCAGGCGGAGGATGCATCATTGCTGAGGAAGATCAGTGAGAATCTGAAAGGAAATGACGAAGTATGGCATAAGTCCTTCACCAATCTGCAGACTGAGTGTCTGACTCAGAAGAAGGAGCTGGCTGCCATAAAGTCAAGTTTTGAAAATCACCTCACTGAAAGCGTACTCAAGGCTGATGCGCTGACTTCTAGCCTGAAAGTGGTTGCTGACCAGGCTGCTTCTCAGGGGATCCTACTGGACGACATCAAGGCGAAAATAGATAAGGAGGAGGATTCCCCTGATGCTGCCAAAAAGGGGGAAGGAAAGAAAAATCCTAAGTTCGACACTTTGAAGAAGAGGAAGGCCGCTGATGCTGAAATTCCCACTCAGGATCAGAAGAAGAGGAAACCGGCAACTTCTGAAGAAGTGAAAGAGCTCGTGGTGGAATGCAACGAGCAACTTTATCCTGATGACCCCTTGGTTGTGGCAAAGAAGAAGCAGATGCAGATTACTTTGGAAACTGCATTGAAAGTCAGGGCTCAGGACACAAAGATTGAAAAACTTCAGGGTCAACTCGATGCCCTGAAAACTGAGAAGAAGAAACCTGAGCTAAGTGCAGTGAAGAAGAAGGTTGCTGTTCAGAAGAAGAAGGCGGTTCATATGGAGGCCTCAGGACCCCTTCAGTACGAGTATGTAGACAACTTCATTCCACCACATCTGAATCAGACTTGGGTTCCGATCAAGAAGGAGTTTGTGGAGAAGTATTATGTTTATGGGAACTGGTTGAAATGCGAGGGCCATGATAAGGATGCCGTATTTATTGAGTGGATGGCCCTTCATCATCCTGACCTATGGGCCGAGATCGTCAGATATGCCGACGGAGCAGGATATCAGATCAAAGCCCCTGATAACATAGTCTACATACCGCCGATGATGGGAATTAATCATCACCTCAATCGTAGTGCTATTCAAGCTGAAATCGCCATGGTGGCTCAGACTAACGGTGTTGCTGAGGATCTTGATCAATTCCATGAGGTGAAGCTGAGGGTTCTGGCCAAGTATGGACTGACCTTTGTGAAGTGGGATGATGAAGACTGAAGAGTAGTTTCAGGGCTAGTGTTTTAGGAATATCACTTAGTAATAGTTTCAGGATAATTTGTACTTTGAATATCTATAAATGAAACTATTTATATTCCTGAGACAACTTCTTGTTGACTCCCGATTTACTTTTCTGCTCATTATCAAGAACTGTACTAACCCTTTCCTGTCTTCATCTTATAGAACTCAGGACCTGATATAGGTTCCTGAACTGAATACTGACTAAGTCAGTAACTTGTTTAGATGGTAGGATTTTTTTTTTCTAAGGGTTTTGGCATCATAAAAAAGGGGGAAATTGTTGGGACAATCTGAGTGTTTTGATTAGATCCCAAAACCCAATTTGCCTAAGTATAGTTCATCAGGATGATAGGCTCAGGATTAGATAGGTTAGAATAGATTTTCTATTCATAGGTATTCAGTTCAGGGGGAGCGTACTGAGGAGTGAAGACTGATGGAGACATCCTTGAAGTCTGAAGTCTGAAGCTGTTCCAACCCTGAAGGTGTTGATCATCCTGAAGATGGTCAACCTGAAGCTGTAACCTGAAAAACCTAGAAAGAGTCCTGAAGATGCCTCCTGAAGAAGACCACTGACCCTGACAGAACTGAGTAGACTAAGCATGCTCAGGGAAGTCTTTGTCAGTGAAGGCTCAGTGTAACCTTGATCAGGCTGAACGTCCTTCTGATTTTCATAAGACCTGACTTGGGCCTAGTATCAGTTAACCTGATACTTGTAAGTCCTGAGACCCAAAGGTTAGATCTGCGAATGGAAGTCTAATGAAGGAGAAAGAATGCCAGAGTCTCCAACATAAGACAAACATTTATGCTGAGTAAAAGAATGAGAAACTCAGTGTTATAAATGTACGAGGATCAGTAAAGTCAATGCCGGTAAACTAGCCATTGGACAAGCGACCAGTTAGAAGGCGACATGTATGTACGGAGACTGAGCGCATTTAATGCTTCTCAGAGGTGCAAGCGGTGGATCAGAAACTTTGCCATACTAGGTACGGGTTTTTGTCAGACAAGGGCAACCAGGACCTGCACCTACCTAATATAGAAGGTTTGAAACGGATCACTTCCAACGAATCTTTTTCAAACCTCCTATAAATACAGAAGATCTTGCCCCCATTCAAGGTTACGGGAAATTTCCAAGTGAAAGCATTCTCAAGATTCCAAGCACTCAAAGCAAATTTGAAGCAACACTCTGAACTTTAAGTTTCCCAAGTGTTGTAGTAGGAATCATTCTGTATTTTGTTTAGAGTAATGATCCCACCCTTAGCACTGATTTGTAAGAGGGATCAATACACAATAGTTGGAAAACATGAATACCAAACCCCTCAGGTTGTGAGTTGGTTGGTAGGAAGGACTGTGACTTGTAAAACGCCCAGGGGTCAGTTCCTTAGAGAGGAAGTTGGCTATTCGTGTCCCTTGGCACGTAAAACCCAAGTACCTATCCTCAGGGTTTTGAGAATAGCTTCCTGTTCAATCAGATCGTGGATGTAGGAGTTGGTTATCTCCGAACCACGTTAAAAAGATCCTTGTGTGCTGATTTACTATTCTGCTCAGGATCATAAACTGTCATTATATTAAACTAAAGCATACTTGCATTGTTTCTAAAAAACCATCAGGACTGACTTGTCATCCTGATTAGTATACTGTGCACCAGCCTTAACTACCTCTTACTAAGAAAACTCAGAGAAAACGTTTTCAGAAACTAAAACGAGTAGAAACTAAGGGCTCACATTCCGCACGCACTCTAGCTTACTGAGATAGTAGCCCAACTGACTAGCTTCCGAGCGGTCAGTAGGATTGTTATCTCTACTGAGCTTCTGAGCACATTACTCACACTCACCCTATCTGACTCACTACTGACTTGTCCCTGCTGCCCCTGCAGACTTTCAGTTTTACTGAGTTTCTTCAGGATCTTCCTGACTGAGTGTGTAAGAGCATTTTTCTGAGTATTCAGAAAAATCTGACATCAGTGTATTCCCCCCATACACTGATTTTACTCGTTTCGGGACCAACACTCTCAGCTAGGACGTGGAGGTCGTTTCTCTCGCTTAAAGAGAGCAGAGCCGGACACTTGGTCACTTGGGTGTGATTTCATGGGAATCTTGGTGGCTTTTTGGGCACCTTCAGGGCCTAATCTTTCAGTTGCTCGCCAACGTAGTCATTCACGAACTAACGATTCTAGTTTAGGTCGTATCTCAGATGGATCGGCTACCCTTTGCTGTTGTTATTGGGTAGCCAGAGCCCTCGTGTTTTCCAATTGTTGCCTATTTGTTGCAACATTATGGATCGTTGGATCCTATGCATGTGCTCTCTACGTTGGATAATTATTATTTCTCTCATGGGAAGTTACATGAGGTTGAGATACTTCACGAGACATTTTATGTAATGTCAGTTGCTTTCTGGTGAGCATGCTAGCAGGTGAGCAAGCGAGCGGGTGAGCAGGCAAGCAGGTGAGCAGGTGAGCAGATGAGCAGACATGCAGGTGAGTGGGCGAGCAGGCGAGCAGGTGGCAAGCAAGTGAGGCGGCGAGCAGGTGAGTAGGTGGTGAACAGCTGGGCAGGTGAGCAGGTGGCAAGCAGCTAGTGTAATTCTTCATAGGTGCGCTAATTTTTGTTTTTAAATTCTTCCAGTTGCGAGCGAAGGTCTTCAAGGATGATTGTCAATTCTTCTGGAAATATATCGATAATATCTTTGCAAGCAAATATATTCTTCGTCATGCAACTGGAATTAATCTTCAAGGCCGCCAATTTTCTGCACTTCTCGGACTGTGATTGATCTTCGTTTCCAGGGCTTCATTTCTTGAATTTAATTGCTTTAGCAAACAATTATTCTTTTCTTGCTCCGTCACTTGAATAAATCGCTTTAACAAGCAATTCTGTTCTTCTGGACTTTAATTGCTTTAGGAAGCAATTTTTTTAGTTCTGGAAATTTAATTAATTTAAGAAGTAATTGTTTCCGCTGGTTGTATAATTACTTGAAGAGGTAATTTTTTCCTCTGGGAGTATAATTACTTGAAGAAGTAATTGTTTCCGCAGGAAACTTAATTACTCTAAGAAGTAACTGTTTCTGCAGAGAATTTAATTGCTTTAAGAAGTAAATTTTATTCTTTGAAATTAATCCTGCAAATAATTAATTTTATTTATGCAAGATTAATTTATTTGAGATGGACCTAAATTAAATTGATTCAGATTCAATAATTTAGGCCCAATTTTTATATAACCAACTAAGGCCCAGTCCATATTGGCCTAATCAAGTTGCGTGCAGATGCCAAATATAGAATTCCATGGGGCTCCTGTCTTTTTTCTCTTAGCGAATATCTTCACTGGATAGGTAATTACTCATTTTTGAATTGGTCAGCCACTTGTTTGCCTTGGGAATTAACTACCCACTACAATAGTGGGAATAACTCCTCAACCAATAAATTACAACTGCATTGAATCGCATGAACAATTAAATTTTCTGGGAACAAATGGGTTGGAGTGAGCGAACATAATCAGCGCGACCCGTCGCTGCGAGGACATCTCCCTTAAATATACGATTAGCTTCTTAGGCGAACAACAAGAGTGGCGAACGGCTTCTGGAGGCGAGCATCCTGTGGTGGCAAACAGGTCTTGTAGCGAGCAGCCCACTGTTGGTTTTAGGGAGTGTATACGAAATACAAGACAAAAAATTATTTCGATTTTTGATAAACGGGAAAATATAAAAACAGAGAACAGGGAACGAAATCGAGTTAAGTAATAACCTTTTCCCACAAGACAATATACGTCCTGGCTAGTGCTCACAGGATACACGTAATCGTCTCCAAAGGTAAAACAGTTTATCTTCTCAATCTTAGCAGCACCGCTAAACACAGAGGAAGGACGAATGTACAAAGTATAAGAACTGAACTGACTATATACAGGAAAAATGAATGGAGAGAAAAGGACTCGAGATACTGATTTTCGTAATAAATGAAAGGATGCAGGACTCTCCTATTTATAGATGCGACATGAAGACTCAGCAAGGATTGATCTGATAGATATGTAGGAGATATACCACGATTTTAGTGGGCAGATTTAACCGCATATAATGCGGAACCGACGGATGCATCAGACTGAATAAATTTGGACTGCTCTGGAACCTTGCAGAAGATGATCCGTAGGTCCAGATCATAGATCGCAAGGATCAATGATATGGCATTGACACAATATTAATCTTAAATTAAACTTATCCGGAATTTAAATATTTAAGTATTTAAATTATGATTCAGATACATTAACTCATCTGGATTGATGACGTGGAGCATCCAACGACTCAGATTAAATTCGTTTGGATTGAGCTTCTTCGGATCGCTGACGTAATCGATCCACAGAGGTATTCCGGGTCACCAAATTGGATCGATCAATTTCACATTTTTGGGTCTCTAAAAAGATATAGATAGTGGGCCAAAGGCCCAAAGACCACCCAAAGACCAGTTGCTGAGATCCAAGTCCACGGCCATGGCCATGGACCGGATCGGCTCGACGCGGCCCGGCGCGCTCGGATGTCCGTCCGGACGACGGCGACGGCGCACGCGTGGCTTATGGGAGAGACTCCCTTAGCCTATTTTGAATACCATCATGAAACTACTATATATATACTCTGAATTTCTTCATAGTTTTTCCAATGTGGGATAGTTAAAAGATTCCTTATTTTAACTTATTCCCACATGGTACAACTCCACACTTGTATTAATACCTTCACTTTAGGAATTAATTTTTCACTCACAATAATTCAGTCTTGAGAACAAAAAATACCGTGACGATCTACTCCGCGAGTAGAACACATCGACTACATATAGTCTCATGGAAATTACCATTTTGCCCTCCATTAAATTGGTCCAACTAGAGCATTTAAAGCTTATTTTCAAAACCAATTCCAACAATCCCCC
Organism: Prunella vulgaris; assembly: GCA_026898435.1. NCBI lineage: Eukaryota > Viridiplantae > Streptophyta > Magnoliopsida > Lamiales > Lamiaceae > Prunella > Prunella vulgaris. The sequence continues at coordinate 270,202 of JAPKLY010000270.1, forward strand.
ACATGAGTGGAAATCGCACCTACAACAATGCAGACACATAGTTCAGTTCATGTGAAACCTTCTTGCTTCCGGATAAGTGGTTTATGGCCTTGAACTTTCTGTAGTCTTACACCCTCAGGTACACCGGCGGCTTAGTGGACGCAGTGCCTTGAACTAGTACTCCTTAGTGTATACCGAATCAATGATGCAGACACAACTTAGTTTCGACTTTGTTTGTTCTCATGTTTTTGTCCGTTTTGGCCATGGACGCCCTTTGTATTCATAAATGTTTTGTCGAAGCGGCCCTCACTTCTCATTTATATAGGTGATCTCAATTTGAGTATCCCGTCATACTCAATCTTTTGGAATCATTAAAAGTTTTAAATCTTAACCTTTACCACGTGCTACGGGTCTCAACACTTGATATTGTGCTGTCAGGAAGGGTCATATTTCTCAAGTGTTTTCCTTTACAACCTACGCAGTTTCGTTTTCCCATTGAACCAAGTTCTTGGGATTTCCAGTCATCATGGTTGGGTTACCACTGTGTAAGTTTTGTTTGTGGGTTTCAGACCCATTCCTTCTATCAGCTTGTTCATTTGATCTCGGTTTATACTCTTGGTGAGTAGATCCACAATGTTATCCTTTGACATCACATAGTCAATGGATATAACACCAGTTGAGATCAAATGTCTAACAAAATTGTGTCTACGACGTATGTGTCTAGACTTTCTGTTATACATACTGTTCAAAGCTCTACCAATAGCAGCTTGACAGTCACAATGTACCATTACAGATGGTATTGATTTGTTCCAACATGGAATATCTTCTAGAAAATTATGAAGCCACTCGACTTCTTCACCGGTTTTATCTAAAGCGATGAATTCTAATTCCATAGTTGAACGGGCTATACAAGTCTGTTTTGTAGAATTCTAAGACACAGCAGCTCCGCCAATAGTGAATACATATCCACTAGTTGAAAATGAGTCTTTATAGTCAGATATCCAGTTTGTATCGCTATATCTCACTAAATAACTGTTGCGATGACTACCGACACTGGAAAATCTGTGATTCCTCAGGATACTCCAAATCCTAATGGAGATAATCCTGTTGAAACTACCAGTGCTGCAAAAACTCCAACCACACATGCGGGTGGATCATCATCCATATATGTTGGTACTATTCTTGTTGTCCCTGTGGGGCCATCAGTGAGTCTCTCCACTGAACCAGTGCCTGTAAGGCCTGTTATGGTACATGGAGAGAAACTCAAATTTTTTTTTTGGGTACTGACTTTAATAGGTGACAGAAGAAGATGCACTTCTATCTCACCACACTGTCAGTGGCAAAATTCCTAGTTGAGGAATGCCCAGTAATTTCAAAGGATGAAACTGACTTTGCTTTGAGAGTCATCTATAATACTTGGACTGATGGTGACTACCTGTGCCGTAACTATATCCTTGGAGGATTAGTTAATGATCTGTACGAGGTATACTGTGAAATACCGACTGCCAGACAGTTGTGGACTGCTCTAGAGACGAAGTACAAAACTTAGGACGCTGGAACTAAGAAGTTCATGGTAGCGTGCCTCTACGACTTCAAGATGGAGGATAATAAGTTCATCGTTGAGCAAGTCCAAAAACTGTAGATTGTTTTCCATAACATTGTTGCAGAAGGTATGCTTCTACCAGAATCTTTTTTGGTAGCTACTGTAATAGAAAAACTGCCCTCCTCATGGAAGGAGTTCAAGTCCTATCTCAAACACAAGAGAAAGGAAATGACTGTGGAAGAGTTGGTTGTTTGTATCAGAATTGAAGAGGACAATCGAAAGAGGGATGGAAAATTCACCCCTGTTGAGGCCAAGGTGAATCTGATGGAAAAGGGAGGTCCATCAAAGAAGAGGCATAGGCCAAATGACAAGAAAAAGGGGAAGAGTGTAGCCCCTAATGCAAAGAAGCAGTTTCATGGAAACTGCTACAACTGTGGAAAGCCAAACCATAGGGATAATGAAAGTCGTGCCCCAAAGAAAGAAGACAAAGACAAAGACAAAGGGAAATGAAAGGCTAACGTGAACTTAACTGGGGTCACGGACATGGATTTGTCATGCATGGTGTCTGAAGCCAATCTGACGGGAAATCCAAAATCATGGTATGTGGACACAGGAGCCACCAGCCACGTTTGTTCTGAACAAGAAGTCTTCTCTACATATTCTCCTGCTGATGGGAGAAAACAATTCATGGGAAACCAAGCCTCATCTGAAGTGACTGGTACTGGTGAAGTCATACTGAAGCTCACCCCTGGAAAAGAACTCAAGCTAAAGGATGTGCTACATGTCCCAGACATCCGAAGAAATATGATTTCAGGCTCCCTGTTAGTTAGTCATCAATTTAAAATTGTATTCGAGTCTGACAAAGTGATTCTTAGTAAATTTGGGCAGTTCCTTGGTTGATGATATCTCGACAAAGGCCTGTTCAAAATGACTACTATGGTTGTAAGCCGTAAAGACACAAATTCAATGAATAAAAATGCATCTACTTCTGTTTATATCGTTGAGTGTTCCTCTTTATGGAATTATAGATTAGGCCATGTTAATTTAAATTTCATAAAGCGCTTAGTAAATCTAGATTTACTTAATATAAACAATGTTGATACATCCAAAAGATGCAAAATTTATGTTGAGGCTAAAATGGCAAAATTATCATTTAAATCAGTTGAAAGGAACACACCTCCTCTAGAATTAATTCACATGGTTGTATGTGGTTTAAAATTTGTGCAAGCTAGAGGTGGAAAAAAGTACTTTATTACTTTTATTGACGATTGTACTAGGTTCTCATACGTGTACTTACTGCGAAGCAAAGATGAAGCTATAGAAGCTTTCAAACTTTACAAAAATGAAGTAGAGAATCAATTGAGCACAAAAATTAAAATAATTCGCAGTGATAGAGGTGGAGAGTATGTGACTCCATTTGAACAGTTGTGTGCTGAAACAGGCATTATACATCAAACGACAACACTTTACTCACCTCAATTGAATGGTGTTGCGGTAAGAAAGAACCGAACACTAAAAGAAATGATGAATGCTATATTGATTAGCTCGGGTTTACCACAATACTTGTGGGGGGAAGCCATTCTGTCGGTCAACCACATTCCAAATAAAATTCCACACAAAACTAAAGATAAAACACCCTATGAGATATGGAAAAAGTGTAAACCATCATACAAATACCTCAAAGTGTGGGGGTGTTTGGCAAAGGTTGAAGTTCCTGCTCCAAAATTAGTTAGAATTGACCCTAAAATGGTCGATTGCATCTTTATAGGATATGCACTTAACAGTAGTGCTTATCAGTTTCTGATTCATAAATCAGAGATACCCGATCTGACAGAAGGCACTACAATAGAATCAAGGAATGCCATATTCTTTGAAAATATCTTCCCTTGTAGGAACAAGGAAGATGTGAGTTCAAACAAACGAACTCATGAGGAAAGGAATGATACTGCAGAGCCTTCTACTTAAGCGAGTGAAGAGCTGAGATGTAGTAAAAGAGCAAGAATCGATAAGACCTTTGGTCCGGACTTTATCACTTACGTGTAAGAGGAAGATATTGGGACAATCTGAGTATTTTGATTAGTTCCCAAAACCCCTGATGAATTTGCCTAAGTACAGCTGTTCAGGATAGTCTAGCTCAGGATAGTTAGGCTAGGGATTCAGTTCAGGGGGAACGTGTTGAAGACTGAAGGATATTGGAGTCGACCCAATTTACTGAAGTCTGAAGTGCAATCCATCCTGAAGAAATCAGAGTAAGTCTTGCTGAAGATTGCCTGAACTGAAGCTGAAGAACGAAGCCTGATGATCCGTCCTGAAGACAATCCAGAAGTACCATTGACTGATGATTCTACTGAGTACAGTAAGCATGCTCAGGACAGAACTTAGCCAGTGAAGAGTAAGTATAACCTATCAGGCTGAGCTGAATGTTCATAAGACCTGACTTAGGCCTTGAGTCAGTTTATCTGACTCATGTAAGTCCAAAGCAAAAAGGTTACACATACTGGGCTGAATAACCTATCTGGCTGTGCTGAACGCACATAAGACCTGATTTGGCATTGGTTCAGTTTACCTGAATCATATAAGTCCAAAGTAAAAAGGTTATTTATGCTATGGGATAAGAGACAAAGAGAATGTTAGTAAGACTCCGATAAAGATAAATATTCAGGCTGAGTTATTAACAAGAGACTCAGAGTATTGAATGTACGAGGAAGGACAAATGTCAGAGGTTAACTAGCCGTTTGAACAGAGAGCCAATGATCTTTCGACACGCATGTACGGAGTCTGCGTAGCAGTTAGTGCGGCATTTAATGCGTCTCAGAGTTGCAGGCGGCGGGACAAAATTGCCAGATTAAGCATGATGATTAGGTCAACAGTACATCTAGCCTGCAACCACCCTAAAATAGGAAAGATTTGGTTAGATCTCCTCCAACGGATCTATTTTGAATCTTGCCTATAAATATAGAGAGCCTTGCACCCATTCAAGGCTAACGGGAAATTTCCAAGTGAAAGCTCTCAAGAATCCAAGCTCTCAAAGCATACTATAAGCAACACTCTGTAATTAAATTTCCCTAGTGTTGTAGTAGGATTCACTCTGTATTGCTTAGATCGATAGCTCTGATATCTAGCATTATTTTGTATTGCTAGAGCTATCTTAGTTGGAAACCAAGAATACCAAACCACTCAGGGTGTGAGATTGGTTGGTTAGAAGGACTGGGACTTTTAAAACGCCCAGGGGTCAGTTCCTAAGAGAGGAAGTTGGCTATTCGTGTCCCTTGGCACGTAAAAACCAAGTACATATCCTCAGGGTTTTGAGGATAGCTTCCTATTAAATCAGGTCATCGACGTAGGAGTTGGTTATCTCCGAACCACGTTAAAAAGACCCTTGTGTGCTGATTTACATTCTCGTTCAGGATCATAACTGTCATCATACTAAACTGAACATTCTGCATCGTTCTTTTATTCAGGTCTAAATCAATCATCCTGAATCTTAATACTGTGCACTCAGCCTTAACCACCAGTTTACTAAGCAAACGCAGAGAAAACGTTTTCAGAAACTAAAATGAGTAGAAACTAAGGGCTCACTTTCCGCACGTACTCTAGCTTACTGAGATAGTAGTCCAACTGACTAGCTTTCGAGCGGTCAGTAGGTTTGTTATCTCTACTGAATTGTCCCTGCTGCCCCTGTGGACCTTCAGCTTACTGAGTAATTCAGGAAATCCTGACTGAGTGTGTTAGAGCATTTTTCTGAGTCTTTCAGGAAATCCTGACATCAGTGTAGTCCCCCAATACACTGATTATACTCGTTTCGGGACCAACAAGTGGTATTAGAGAAGTGGTTCAAAAGACCACTGACTATGTTTACCAACAATTTATGAGGAGAAACTTTTGGTGGTCAACTGAACAGATCTGTTTCTGAAAACTTGCATACATGGCATCCGGCTCTTAGCGCCTTGAAGGTAGTCTTCTTGAATTCTCTATTGATAATTATGACTATTGGAAATTCAGGGTACTCGCACATCTCTACTCCATCCATGATCAGATGACATTGGTGATTGAGCAAGGTCCGATCAAATTCATGAGGAATCTTTAGACGACCTGGCCTGTTGCTAGCAATGTTCCTGTTCCAGCCGCCGGAGATGAAGAAGTGGAGAGGTCCGCTCTTAATCCTGATCAGATTAAGCAAATTGGACTGGATAATGTTGCTAAGAACATTATACTCCACACCGTTTCTTACGAGAATTCGGTCAGGCTCATGCACCTGAGGACGGCAAAGGAGATCTGGGATGCCTTGAGGGAGATGAGTAAGGGATCAGAGAAGATCAAGGAGAACAAGAGAGATCTTGCGATCAGGAAGTTTGAGGTCTTCCGGATGTTAGAGGGAGAGTCCATCGATCAGATGGAAGCTCGGTTCATTAAGATGATGAACGAACTAGCAACCCTTGGGAAGGAGTTTCCCAACAGGGAGGTGTCTTCTAAAATCCTGAACTGTCTCCCTGAAAGATGGGACACATAAGTGATCTTGTTGAAAAATATTCAGGATCTCACCAACATTACTCACTCTCACCTATTCTCAGAGTTAAAGGCTCTGGAATTCGACCTCAATAAGAGGAAGAAGAAAGGTGTTGTCAGTGAGGAGAAGACTCCTGAAAAGGAGAAGAGCGTGACTCTTAAGGCTACTCCTGATCCTGAGGCTGGATCTGGCTCTAAGTCTCTGAAGGACATGAACAAGGATGAGCTGGCCTTGGAATACAGCCTGATGGCACGGCATTTCGAGAAACTTAACTCTCGATTCGGAAGGTATAAGAAATTTTATACTGACATCCATGATAGCAGGTACTCCAGCCCCAGGAGATCGAACCCCCGGAGGGAAGAGAGGATGGGTTCAGACTCCAGGAGAGATCGTGATGAACCTGAGCGGCACAGAGATGAGAAGAGGAGAGATGATGAGCCCAGAAGATCCAGCTCCAAACCTGAACGATCATCAGGGAGCAGGAGGGATTCATTAGATAAAAGGTACACTGACAAGAAGTTTGCTTCTGATGTAGATCAGTGCTACCACTGCAAGAAGACCGAATATTATCAGTATGATTGTCCGGAGCTTAGTGCTCGTGAGCGAGAGGATCGGAGAGCTAAGAGAGAGCTCAGGGCATCAGACCGGAGAGCTATGCTTGCTGAGGACTCCTCAGATTCAGATGGCCCAGGACGCCGGTCCCCTGAACTCTTCTCCGATGAGGAGTATGATGACCTCTGCCTGATGGCAGATGATGAGGTATGTTCTTCTGCCTCTTCTCCTGATCATGCACCTGAGCTTAGCTCAGACTCAGCAGGAGAACTCGACCGTCAGCTCGCTCTAGAGCAATTGATGGTTGACTTATCAAGGCTGCAGGAGACTCATACTCACACAGAGGATGTGAATGCACAGCTGAGTGGGGAAAACGATCGGTTAACTGAGTCTCTCAGAGTGAGAGATACTGAGGAAGCCCTCAGGTTGGTACATCTTCAGGAAGAGCTGCTTCATGCTCGGAACAAGCATGATGAAGCTCCACTGGAGGTGGAAAGACTGAAAGGTGTAATCAGCTCGCTGATTGAGACTCGTGACACTGATCTGTTCCTCGCTCAGGAACAACTGATGATTTAGCGAATTGCTCTAAGAGTGATGTTCGAAACTGAGTGGCAAGCTCACCTTTGTGCTGAGCAAACTGCTTGGGATCTTGAGCTGATCTCAAAAGAGAAAGCTCACGAAGAGTTGGTGCCTCAGTACACCATTGAAATTGAGGCCCTGAAAGAAACAAATGGGCATCTTTAGGATAAGCTGAAGAAGTTACACACATCTACCCAAGTGGTTGATGAGTTAACAAGTTTCTCTCAGCTGACCGATGGTGCTAAAGCTGGGTTAGGCTATGATGCCTCAAAAGACCCAAAGGGCAAGAAGAAGAGAGGTGCTTCAGGGAGCAACTCTCAGAATAAGTTTGTCCCTGCCCAAATTGACGGCAAGAGCCCAAGTGTTGTTCGTCAGGATAAAGGCAAAGGGAATGAGAAAATGCCTGCTGAACCTGTCAGGCAAAGGACTGAGGAACCAAGGCCAAAACCTAAGGGAAAGGCCAAGGCTCCATCCTGAGTCGAGAAAGACAGACCAAGGGAACTCCAAAGCTCAGCCTAGGAATCCTCAGGCTGGAAAGAATTCTGCCCCTAGCACTTCTCAGGCTCAGCCTAGAAATGCTCAGGGTGGAAGGAACTCTTGTCAGAGGAGGCCTCAGGCAAGGCCAAGACTACTGAGGTCCAGACTCCTCAGGCAGGGCACAGAGCCCATCAGGAGCGTCCCAATCCTCAAAGGAGAAGGACAAACCAGGTGGTCTTTAAAAGGCAAAGGAGACCTGACTCCGATAACACTCAGGCCAGACCTCAAGTGCCAAGAGGTCAGGCCCGAGATGCCCCTTCCCGAGATCAAACTCAGCCCAATGCACCCAGGCCAAAGAGGAACAGGAGGCCCGCCCCCAGGAATCAATCCAGGGCCCCTGAGACTCAGGCCGACACCCATACACCCTCAACTTCCCAGGCACAAAAGAAGAAGAGAATTGTGTATGTTAATTTTTTTGGGAGACAGGTTTACACTTCTGATGCTGTCAGAATTGTTAAATAAATCTGGATCCCGAAGGGTATGGCTGACTCTGTAGGACCCAATACGAGATGGGTACCTGAGGCCTGATTCTTTTCAGGTCGATGCAGGCTACAAGAAGAGGAAGGAGGATCTGATGAAGGACTGGTACTTGGACTCAGGGTGTTCCAGGCACATGACTGGATTTCGTGATCTCCTTCAGGATTATGTAGCTCAGGAAGGTCCGCAGGTAACCTTTAGTGATAACTCTAAGGATTTCACCAGGGGATTCGGAACCCTTATTATTGGCTCTGTCCGTGTACTGAATGTATCATACGTTGAGGGACTGAGACATAATTTGCTCTTGGTCAGTCAGTTTTGTGACCGAGGATATAGTGTAGAATTTACATCTAACATGTGTCTTGTGAAGGACAAATCTACACTGCAGGTTCTGATTACAGGTGTCAGAAGGGGCAATGTTTATTTTGCTGACTTCAAGAGCAGCCCTCCTGAAACCTGTTTGGTCGCTAAGAGCTCTTCTGAGCTCAGTTGGCTCTGGCATAAACGCCTGAGTCACTTAAACTTCAAGATTATTAATAAAATCTCTCGACTTTCTCTTGTAGAGGGTCTACCTAATGAAGTTTTTAGCAAAGACCACGTGTGCGGAGCATGTCAGGAAGGCAAGCAAACCAAAGCCTCATTCAAAGAGAAAGAAGCCTTCTCAACTGACAGAGTGCTTCAGCTCCTGCACATGGATCTTTTTGGTCCAATCACTCCTGTCAGCATGAATGGTAAGAAATATACCCTTGTTGTTGTTGATGATTATTCCAGGTACACATGTGTTATTTTCTTGCTGAACAAGAAGGAGACTCAGGTCAAGCTTCCGGAGTTACTCAAGCAATTGAGTACTGAACAGGGTCAGAGCATAGTCAGGATCCAATCAAATCGAGGAACAGAGTTTATTCACTCTATTATAACTGACTTTTGTACTAACCATGGTATAGCTCATGAGACTTCAACAGCCAGGACCCCTCAGCAGAATGGGGTAGCTAAAAGAAGGAACCGGACCCTGAAGGAAGCTACCAGGACCATGTTGGCTGAGTCAGGACTGCCCAAGAAGTACTGGGCTGAAGCAATCAATACTGCTTGCTACACTCAGAACCGATCTATGCTGAACAAACAACATGCTCAGAGACCTTATGAAACTTGGAACAAGAGGAAGCCTCACATCTCTTATTTCAATATTTTTGGGTGTAAGTGTTTCATCCTGAACAATGGGAAAGACCAGCTTAAAGCCTTTGATAGCAAGTCTGATGAAGGAGTTTTCTTAGGATACTCCTTAGTCAGCTAAGCCTTCAGGGTGTATAAGTGTCGTACCCTTTGTGTGGAAGAAACACCTCATGTTGTGTTTGATGAGACTGCATCAGTGCGTAGAAAACAGGTTCAGAGTCCTGACACTGAGGGGGCTACCAAGAGAGTAACAAGACTGAGCATAAAAAATCCTGAATTCAAGATCAAACTTGTCAGTGCTCCCAAAGGATAGGATGATGATGATGAAGATCAGAATGGACCTCAGGCCAACCCTCAGCAAGCCCCAGCCTCGGTGAATGTTGTGTCTCAGACAGAGGGATAGACTCAACCTGAGGTACGTACTATCGGTGATGATGCTTCTGCACCTGAGACAGTTACTGAGTCCAACACTGTAGGGGAAAATAATGTCTCTGATATTGGCCAACGCTCAGGAAATGACTCAGTATCCTTTGTTCTTGCTCTTTCCGCTTCTTTGCCTGTTATTGTCGAGACTAATGTTTCAGGATCAGGCTAGGGAACGTCAGCAGCTCCCAGTGCTCCAGTCAGCAAGAGGACATGGCTAGATGATCACTCATTGGCTGACATCATTGGTGATGTAAATGAGGGGGTCAGGATGAGGTTGTCCTTTGGCGAGAGCGCTATTTTGTTGTTTTCTGAGTGATCAGGAACCTAAGAGTATAGAAGAAGCTCTTGCTGACCCCAACTAGATCCTAGCCATGCAGGATGAGCTCAATCAGTTTGAGCGGAATCAGGTTTGGGAGTTAGTTGAGAGACCTAGGCGTCAACATGTTATTGGCACCAAGTGGATTTTTAAGAACAAGAGGGATGAGAAGAATGTTGTTGTCAGGAATAAGGCTAGACTAGTGGAAAAGGGTTACTCTCAGGCCGAAGGAATCGACTATGATGAGATCTTTGCTCCGGTCGCAAGGTTGGAAGCAATCAGGTTGTTTCTGGCATATGCAACATTCAAGAAGTTCAAAGTGTATCAGATGGATATGAAGAGTGCTTTTCTGAATGGTGTACTGAACGAGGAGGTGTATGTTGAGCAACCTCCAGGGTTCGAAGTTGGGAATAAGGTATATCACCTGAAGAAAGCTCTTTATGGCCTGAAGCAAGCTCCGAGAGCTTGGTATGATACACTATCCCAATTCCTGATAGACCACGGGTTGGTGAAAGGAACAGTGGACAGGACCCTCTTCCTGATATCCGAAGGGGAGGACATTCTCTTGGTTCAGATTTATGTGGATGGCATAATATTTGGATCTCCTAATCTGAAGCTTTGTGAGAAATTCTCCAAGCTGATGACTGGGAAACTTGAGATGTCAATGATGGGAGAAATGAACTTCTTTCTAGGTCTCCAAGTCAGGCAATCTGACTCCAGAATTTTCATAAATCAGTCCAAGTATGCAAGAGACTTGATTCATAAATTCGGAGTTCAGTCCAGCAAAGTCTCACATATTCCCATGAACACAAATGAGAAGTTGGATCCTGACAAAGAAGAAGTCTCAGTAAATCAGACTGAATATAGCACACTTATAGGATCCTTGTTGTATGTGACTGCTAGTCGTCCTGACATCACTTATGCAGTCGGAGTTTGTGCAAGATATCTGTCTGATCCAAAGAAGAGTCATCTAGAGAGTGCCAAAAAGATATTGAAATACCTGAAGGGTACAGTCAATTTAGGACTTTAGTATCCCTCTGAAGACATTCTAGAACTGACTGGCTATTCAGATGCAGATTATGGAGGTTGTAGGCTTGATAGGAAATCAACTACAGGCATATGTCAGTTTCTAGGGAGTAAACTGATCTATTGGTTTTCTAAGAAGCAAACCAGTGTTGCAACGTCTACTACTGAGGCTGAGTATATGGCGGCAGGCAGTTGCTGTTCTCAGATCCTTTGGCTGAAACAGCAACTGAGAGACTACCAAATTGAGGCCACTGAAGTCCCAATCTATTGCGACGATAATAGTGCCATTGCCATATCCCAAAACCCAGTCTTACACACAAGGTGTAAGCATGTAGACATCAGGCATCACTTTATCAGAGATCATGTTGAGAAGAAGGACATCAGGATGGAGAGAGTCCCTACCGATAAACAAAGAGCTGACATTCTGACTAAGGCTTTGCCTGAAACCAGATTTGTTGAGTTATCAGTAGAGTTAGGACTCCTTGACCCAGGCTTAGGAGATTCAATCTGAATCTATAATCAGAATGCACAAGGTCAGGGGGAATGACTAACTACGACTCAGGATGAAGGAATCTAAGAGAGAATGTGAATGATTGTAGCGGGAACATTCAGTATGAAAAGGATGATCAGTATAGACTGACTAAGATTCAGGACACTGAATTTAGGGCTTGTCACCCTGATTGGTCAAATGTGGTATCTGTCAGAATACAAATCTGACTGACTAGTATGTTTCCAGATTTATTTTTAGTCATCTTATCTTGCTTGCATTATCCTTGATACTGTTTGCCGTATTGTCAAATCAAATTATTTTATCCTTTAATCCCAGCCGTTCATTTAATATTCAGTTATTATTTAATGCAAATTATTTGAATTAAATACGGACACGCTCTGACGCACATTTAATGCACAGTGGGCGGGAACAGTTTTTGATAAAGTTTTGAATCATTACTGTTGAAAATCGAAGAGGCTCTGCATCCATGCATCTTGCGTTTTAATCTTAACCTTTGAATCTCATAAGTCATTAGTTTCTAAGCCATCCGATTAAAACTGGATTTTAGTATAAATAAGGGAAGTTTTTGTCATTGCGATCTTTACGCACTCAAATCTTTTCTTGCTATATTTCTCTCTGCTATTTGCTTTCCTTTACAACTTCAAAATTTCATCCATGGCTTCACCCTCAGTTGATTCATTCTTTGGGAATCTGTTCCATCTTAGGAATGAGATTCACTGGGAACCTTATGGTGATTTCTCTTCTAATCACCCAGAAATAGTACCTGTGAAGGACCTGTTTGAAAATGCAGGACTTCTACAGTTCATCACAGTAAAACCCAAGAGACTTCATCCTCGTCTCGTTGCTACCTTCTACATCAAAATGGCGCAGAACAAGGACTCTCAGAAGTGGGAACCTGCATTCCCCTAACTTCTTGTGTAAAAGGGAAAAATGGTGAAGATGAGATGACCAGGAAGTGGGTCACTCTCAACATTCGACAGAAGATTAAAGAAGTGTTTAATCTTCCCCTCTCTGGATGAAGCCCTATCGACTATGGGTTTGGCACTGAGAAGGACTATCTCCAATCTCTCTGTGATGGAGATGTTGTCCTGAAATCGGGCCTGAACAAATTCATTCTGAGGACTGAGTATCGTCACCTCTTCGATGGGAATTGCTGGAGAGTTAGAGCAGATCTCCCAGCCGAAATTGTATACCATGATGGCAATCTCAGACGCCTCAGTGCATGCCTTCCACTGGGAGGACTACTTTCTCCATCTACTGGTAGCTGAGACCAGTAAGATCAAGTACTCGCCGGAGGGTCAGGCGAAGTTTGAGGCCAAAATGCACTTTGGCACCAAGATTTCTTTGATCTTGGAAACCTTGGATCTCGGTGATGTGGATCAGGCCCAATCACTCGAGATTCCAGCGAAAGTAGACCTCTTCAGAGCTTATTCCGGTGATGCTGGAACAAACAAGAGATTAAGAACCCAGAAGAAGAAGGCTCAGGCGAGCCCGACTGGAGGAGTCAAGGCTTAGACGAGCAAATCTTCAGGGGCCCTTATTACTAAGCCAGCGGAGGACAAATCCAAGCTCTCCGGACTCAAGCAACAGACGCTGAAACTGAAGTATCCGGGGTCAAAAGAGCAAAAGAAAAAGCTCGTGGAAGAGAAGGCTCCTTAAGAAGTAATTCAGCATATAACTACAGAGGGGGAACCTGCTCTTGAAGTTGCCCCCCATCTCTGCCATTCCGGAGGTTGTATCCTCAGATCTAAAACCATTTGTCCTTGTGGAAGAAGTGGCTGAGGATCAGATTCTCAACGTTGTATCAGCTTATCAGGGCATGAAGGCCCACTCTGATGAGGATCAGGGGGAACTAGAAGGTGTTGAGAAGGATGCTGGAGCTGTTCAGGCTGATGTCCCATGGCCATTCCCCATGCCTGATGAAAACACATTGCCTGACTTTGAGATAGTGGCAAGGGGAACAGCTGCGGAGATGGTGGAGAAGAGGTTTCCTGACCTCTCAGATGCTCAGAAGGAGGAGGTTGTGAAACTTTGCACTTACGCCATGATCAGGAATGCTACTTGGCATGAACTAAGTCAGCTCGGAGAATCGAGAGGATGGGATAAAATGGCTGAATCTGAAGCTGCTCTTTTCGATTACTTTAAGGTAAATTCCTTACATCACCTGATCAAAATGGTGGATTTTATCAAAACTGTCCGCCGCATCTATGCTGAGCCCGAGCAAGAAAGAGTAGGGAAGGAACTGACTGTGGTTCAGAATGTTGAGGCTCAGGGAGAGGATCGGCCTGGGATGAATGATGAGATGGTAGAGAAGGAGAAGGAAGTTGAGAGGGAAGTGATTGTGATTTGCTGATGAAATTCAGCAAGGTGGCACTGAAGGAGTCAGTGCACCAGCCGATGACTCACCCCTTGGACCCGGGGCTGCTGAGGCTTCAGGAGAGGGTTCACCTGCTCTCGTCCGTGTTCCCGATAGAAAGACTCAGAAGAAAGGGAAAGGGGCATGGCAGCGGGATCTGAAATCCATCCGCCGCCAGCTCACAACCCAATATAAGAAAATCTATCGCTACAGTCGAGCTGCTGGCCTGATCAATCAGCGATTGGGGGCAGTCACCCGGGATCACCACGAGATGGTCAAAGGTTTTTGCCATTTCCGAGGATGTTCTTTGTCTGACTGAGACAACTCACTCAGTTCGGGTTGAGGCAGTATGTCAGCTAGCAAGGGAGACAGCTGAAAGCTGCAACAAGATGGCTGTAAGTTTGCGAGCTGAACAAGATGAAAAGATGAACACATTCCTTGGTCAACAACTGAATGCAAGGGTTGATCAGTTGGTTGATGAGAAGCTTACCAAGCTGAAAGCAGAGCTGAAGGCTGAATTACTGGGTGAGATGTCAGAGCAAGAAAAGGAAGAAATCCGGTGGGCCCTGGACTCCAGGATGGGAGAACTAGAGGGTAGGTTGAAGCTTGAGCACAATCAGGCTGTCAGGGGCCTCCGTGTCGATCTGAGAGGGATGGTAACTCAGATCGGGGAAATTCAGGGAAAGCAGCAGGAAATGACCGATCAATTCGGACTTCTGGCTGAGTCAGTTGAAGAAGTGGTTGAAAAAATAAATGACGATGATGCCAAAAAGGGGGATGGAAGAAAGCTAATTGGCAATGGAAAGAAGAAGAACTTCCCCCCTGAACTGAAAGCTCAGGAAAGAAAGAGAACTAGATCAGTTGCTGCCACTGAAACCCAAGTCACTGAATCTGAAGAATCTGGTCCGAAGAGGATGAAGCAGTCAGAGGATTCTGCCCTGGCACCACTTTTTGCTGAACTAGAGGAGGGATTGCATCCTGGTTCAACCACCCAGGCAAAGAAGCTGGTGCTGACTGAGTCGGAGAAGCAAGCGAAGTTGAAGGAGTTATCGCTGTTCAGTCAGATCCAGAGGCTGAAGGAATCCAACGAGTACCTGATTTCGCTGGTCCAGAAGAAGAAGTCTGTGCCTTCTGGATCCCGAAAGAAGACTTAGAGGAAATTGGTGGTGAATCCAGGTCAAGAACCTCCTCCACTTCAGCTTGTTGAAGATTTCATCCCTGTGGAGTTGTTGGAGGTGTGAATTCCGATCCGGAATAGATGGGCGTATCTATTCTACGTGGTGTTGGGGAAATTAAACGCGGATCTATTCGGGATTTACGCTAAATAC
>JAPKLY010000270.1:295508-374604 GCA_026898435.1 Prunella vulgaris
ATGTTCAGCTGGTCCTATTACAAGCTGATTGGTTTATTATATCATCAAAACATCTAACACAGATATCCTAACAAGTTCCCCCTTTTTGATGATATCGAAACCAACTCAGCTGATCTCAACAGATAAGCATATTCAAACAAAATTAAGATCATCATAGGACAGAAAAGAAGATCTTTAGATAAGATCCTTAGACAGAATAAAAAGTGCAGCTGACAACAAAAAGTTGTCTGGAATCATAAAGCTTCATTAAACAAAAGAGAAGTTACAATCAAAAGGAAGTACCTAATCCTCAGCTGACTTAGCTGGACAATTACATAAGGAGAGGTCTTCTGCTGTCGAGAGGAACTTGCATCCAGTCGAGGAACCTCTCTCTATCTCCCTCAGAGCTGGCAGAGAATTGTCAGAGAGTTGTGGAAAAAGTAGAGTAATATGCAACCAATACTTCCTGATTTCCACCCAGTCTATCTTCCCACTCTCATCAGTTGGAGTTGGAAGGTACTCTATCTCTGGCAACTCCGGTTGAACTTCCAGCTTAAGCATTTCATCCGAAATACCTTTGAAGAATTTTGGAACGGTCTCCCTTAACCAGTTTCTGAACTCATCATTCTTCTCTCTTTCTTCTCTGGTATCTTCTCCTCTTAGAACATAGAAGTGGATCATGGTCTTAGCCTTTATAGTTTTCCAAAGATGCACAGGCTCATCTGACAATTGATTGTAGAACATATCAATTGGTCCGTCAACCAAAGGCTCATTCGGATCCCGAATGTACTTTCCACTTCTAGTCCTGCTACCCTGAGAAACTGCCTTCCCTTGCTTCTTTTGTTTCCTCTGGTAATGTCTTTCCAGCTCATCATTCATTTCCCTTTCCTGCCTCTTACTCCTCTCTTCTGGAGTCTCATTTTCAGCTAGCTGCAACTCCTTTGCCAGCTTCTCATCCAGTTCAGCATTCATAATTCTCTTTTTTTTTTCTCTTTCTTCAGCTACCACCTCTTGTCTCTGTAGTGCCTCAGCCATCTTCTGATCTCTCAGCTCCTGAGTCTTCTGAGCTGCAACCTTTCTTGTGTTGATGTAATCTTCAACATTTTCTACTCTAGTAGATAGAACACCATGATTATCTACCAGTAGAGGTCTCAGAGAGGCCATCTCAGATTGCAGTGCAGCAATAGCAGCTGAGTTCTTCTCTTCCCCCTTTTTGATATCATCAATCATCGAGGAAGAAGGTAAAAAAGTAGGAAGATTATCCACAATAGCTTTTAGGTCCTCCTGACCATTTTTGCATTCAGCAACCTGACCTTCCAACCTCTCAGAGACCAGTCTGAATCTCTCAGATTCAGCAGAGAGGGTAGCAGAGGCATCATCAGTAAATGCCTTGGCTGTCATCTAGAAATTCTGTAGAGTTTGGAAAAACTCTATCCTGGTAGCATACAAGCTGTCCTCCATAGCTTCTTTCAGCTTGTTTCGGTGATCCAGCAGAACTTGATGAACGTGCTGTTCAATCAGAGAGGGGGCTGCAGACTTGGTAGCCAGTAGAGTGGCTTTGACCTCCCTGATGTGATCATCAAAATAATCTTTAAGTTGTCCCAAAATTTTAGGAGTTACCTGATCAGCCGGGTTGATCTCAAAGTTTGCTGTCGGAGGGATGAACTCTGACTCTGCTGTTTCCGGGTAATCCAGTGCAACCCCATCCTTGAGCAGCAAAGCACTGGCAACCTTCCTAAGTCCTTCAGGAGATGTCAGCTGGGATGGTGCCTTAACCTCCAAGGCATCCATCAGAATCTCTTCCCACTCTGTGAAGGCAGCTTCACCCAATTCCTTCACCAGCTCCAAAAGGAAGGTAACTGGACCTTCTCTCACTTGAGTCCAAGTAAGACCATTAGCCAAGATATCTTGATAGGCAGGATAGGAGTTGAGTTTGGGATATATACGGAGATGTGGGCTAGGGCAGTAATGATCATCCCTCGTTCAAGAGGCCCCTTTGAACGAAGGTGAGATAGGCGTGCTTGTTGTGCCAAATCAGTAGGAGAGTTGGGGATGTCTAGATCAACGGGATCAGGGTGTGAGGGTTGGGGGTTAGCTGAAGGCTCACCAGAGGCAGCGACCTCCCCTAGTTCATTGCCAGCTGGGATTTGTGACAGGGAAGGATCAGCTGGGGGTGTGGAGTGTGTAGAGGTATGGGATTTTTGGGAATGTGATGGGGAATTGTGTTGGGAAGGATCAGATAAGGGAGTGGGTTGAGCTGACCTGATTGGTGAGGCAGCTATTGGTGTATCCGCTGATGGTGCATCTTCAGAGGAATGTAGAACCTCTATCTCAGCAACTGATGGCTCAGCTGATTCCCTCTCTTCTGACTCTTCTTCCCCTCCATCAGAGTCAGAGGCAGAATCCTCATCTGAACCAACTCTCTCAACTGATTCCACATTGGCTTGCTCTTCTTCTTCATCAGAAGGCTTATCAACAAGCAGAGCAGCCTTCTCTGCTGAAGATTTCTTCTTCTTCAGACTGCTCAGCAAAGCAGTATCATCATCATCGTCAGAATCAAAGGTGAGCTTCCTTTAGACAGGAGTAGTTTTCTTCTTAGATTTCTTCTTTCTTCCCCCTCTAGCAGGCTTTGAAGCCTTCCTCTTCTGCTTCTTTCCAGGACCAGCAGAGGGACCAGGGGCAGCAGCTGCTGGATCAGCTTTTGAATATGAATCAGCTGGCCCAATTACATCCAAGTTATTTCCCCTCAAAAACTTGGTATGGTTGTACTCAACAACCCAATCTTCATCCCACTCGTACTGGGGCAGCAGATGATATAAGATTATGGTAATCTTGGTAGCCATAGAGCACTTCGACTTGAAGCTGTAAACTTGTTGACTGTCCACTTCCTCAGCAACACATCTCTTGGACTCCTGTTCCTAGCGAAACCATAGCAGACTCACCCAGTCTGCTTGAACCCCATCAAGGATCGTGCGGGCCACGCTCAGGTGAAGTTTGGTAATGGCGTCCAAACTCCCCTGATCTGCCAAGATAACCTTGGTCACCACATCCATCAGAAACCTGAATCTTCTCCTCAACATAAACTTCTTCAGATTCGTGGTGGTATTCCTATGACTCTTCCTGGCTATTATCTTGAAAGTATCCAGGTAGTCGGCTTCCTTGTATTTATGTGGTAGAATACCAGAGGAGGATAAGCCAAAAAGTTTAGCAACCGCATCCTTGGATATGACAACTGCTTTCCCATCAACCAAGGATCCGATGGAGTTTGAGCTAAACCGGGCCTTGAGGAGGAATTGAGAGGCGTAAAAGTTTAGGGTTTTATGGTCAGGGGGGGTCATGGAGATGAAGGTTCGGAGATTGTGATGTTGAAGAAGGTTTAGGATTTCCTGAATTTCTGGAACCCTAGTCGTGTCATAATCGACACACATCCCGGCGTACATCCTTTCTTTGAACATCTTTTGCATAGCTTTGGATGCCATACCTTCAACACAGAGGTTAAGTGCACAGAGAATAATATGCAAGAACAAAAAGAAAAGAAAGATTTCAGAGCAGAAAGGTTTTCAGTAAGAAGTTAAAGGGCTATATATATGAATCGAAAGAGATGAGCAGTTTTTCCAAAAATTAAAACCGATCAATTTTGATCGTAGATTTGTATATTGCATCACACAAATCGAAGGTCCAGATTAATTGACCTTTGAGTGGTTTGGGGGTGATGCGTAAGTGTCAGGTTTCGAAAAGGTTTTGGCCGCCAAAAATTCCGCTTTTTGGTAAAAAGGTAATGATGAAAAACTTTAGTGATGTAATTTGGGCGGTGAGAAATTAATTACCACTGAAACTTTATTTTGGAAAAGATAATAAATCCCCGAATTTTCGTAAGAGAAACGATTTGATTGCCAATTTTCTAAAATTATTTTTAGAAATTTGGGATTTATTAATTTTTGAAAAGATTTGATAAATTTTTTTTTTAAAACCGACACGAAGATTATAGAAATACTTATTATGAATCTTACGTGGCAAGGTCAGCTGATAAGAATAATCTTCATGAAAATCTTCTATGCTCATCTGGGTCTATATTGTCAGCTAACATGGACCAGCTGAAACAACGTGGCCTTGTCTGACTTTCATGACTTATCCCTGTATCAAGTTAGACATAACAAGATAGAGAAAATAAAGGAAAGAATAAGAAGACATACCACATCAGCTGATGTGAGGATCAGCTGATTACTTCAGCAGAATAGTCCTCAGCTGGATACCAGCTGACTACCCATTTTCCCAAAAAATTTCTTTCTAGAGAACTGCACCTCCATCTATCATTCCTAACTCTACTACTAATTCTCTGAATCTTACCTCTGCTAAAGGTTTGGTAAGCATATCTGCTCTCTGCTTCTCCGTATGAATCTTCTCCATCCTGATATCTCCCTTCTCAGCACGATCTCAAAGAAAATGATGTCTTATGTCCACATGCTTGCATCTGGTATGGAGAACTGGATTCTGAGTAATGGCTATTGCACTTGTGCTATCACAGAAGATGGGTATCTCTTCTGTGATCACATGGTAGTCCCTCAGCTGTTGTCTGATCCAGAGCAGCTGAGAATAGCAACTACCAGCAGCCATGTACTCTGCCTCTGTTGTGGAAGTAGCTACTGAAATCTGCTTCTTGGAGAACCAAGATATCAGCTTACTTCCCAGAAACTGACATGTGCCAGAGGTTGATTTCCTATCAATCTTGCACCCTCCATAGTCAGAATCTGAATACCCACTCAGCTGAAAGTTGTCATCAGCTGGGTACCAGAGGCCTAGATTGTAAGTACCCTTCAAATACTTAACAATCTTCTTTGCTGCTTCCAAATGAGATTTCTTAGGATTTGCCTGAAACCTTGCACATACCCCTACTGCGAAGCTAATATCAGGTCTGCTGGCAGTGAGATACAACAGAGAACCAATAAGTCCTCTGTATAGTGTCTGATCCACTTTCTCACCAGCCTCATCTGGATCCATGCTGAAGTTTTCCATCATAGGAATCTTAGCTTCTCTGCTGCTACTGACTCCAATCTTTCTATCTAATTCTTGGCATACTTAGCTTGGCTAATGAAAGTTCCATTGGTCATCTGCTTCACCTGCAGTCCAAGGAAGTAAGTAATCTCCTCCATCATGGACATTTCAAACTTGCTGGTCATCAGCTTGCTGAACTGATCACACATCAGCTTGTTGGGGGATCTAAAGATGATATCATCCACATAGATCTGCACCAAGAGGATATCATCACCATCTTCTTTCCTGAACAAGGTCTTATCTATTTTCCCTTTGCTAAATCTACTATCTAGCAGAAACTGTGATAAGGTATCATACCATGCCCTACGTGCTTTCTTTAGTCCATATAAAGCCTTCTGCAACCTATAAACCTTGTTCCCAATGTCAAACCCTGGTGGTTGTTCCACATATACTTCTTCTGCCAGGATTCCATTCAGAAAAGCTGATTTGACATCTATCTGATAAACTCTGAACCCTTTGAAAACAACATAGGCAAGAAACAATCTGATAGCTTCTGGTCTTGCCGCAGGAGCAAATGTCTCATCATAGTCAATCCTCTCTGACTGTAAATACCCCTGAGCTACTAGCCTTGCCTTGTTACTTACCACCACATCATTTTCATCTTTCTTGTTCTTGAACACCCACTTAGTGCCTATGACCTTCTGATGTTTGGGCCTCTCCACTAGAGTCCAAAGTTGTTGTCTTGCAAATTGATTTAACTCCTCTTGCATAGCTACAATCCAGTTTGGGTCTTTAAGAGCTTCATGGATGTTCTTGGGTTCTATCAGAGACACATAACAGCTGAACTGAGCACCCAAGTTTAGCTTTCTTCTGGTCTGAACACCTACACTTGGATCTCCTAGAATCTGTTCAGCTGGGAAGTCAGACAACTTCGTCTTGCCCCTTTGAGGTGCCATAGTCTGCTCCTCTTGGGTCTTGTCTGATATTCCCCCTTGGTTAGTGTCAGGAGTCAATGTGCCATCATCTGGTGCAGATGAAGGCTTATCAGCTGACTTGGGCTCATCCTCTGAATCTGAGTCTAATTCTATCCTAGGTACTACTACTTTAATCAGATCTGGCTTGTCTGACAGATTCAGCTGATCCACCTCATCTGCTAGCTTCTCTTTGCTGTACTCATGAAAAGATTCATCAAATACAACATGGGGTGTTTCCTCCCCACAAAGAGAGACCTTATTAAAGACTCTATAGGCTTTGCTACTTCCAGAATATCCTAAGAATATCCCTTCAGCAACCTTAGCATAAAAAGTCTTTAACTTAGTCTTTCCATGTCATGGATGAAACACCTACACCCAAAAATATGGACAGAGGAAAGGTTAGGAGTTTTACCTTTGTACATTTCATAGGGGGTCTTTCCATGTCTCTTGACTGGTAGACACCTATTTTGGATGAAGCATGCAGTGTTGATGGCCTCTGCCCAAAATCTTTGAGGAGTCTGATATTCAGCTAACATAGTCCTTGCTGCCTCCTTGAGGGTTCTGTTTCTTCTCTCAGCTAACCCATTCTGCTGAGGAGTTCTAGCAGCTGATGTCTCATGCTGAATACCATTTTCCCTGCAGTAGTCAGAAACAACAGAGTTAAGAAACTCAGTACCTTTATCACTTCTGATTCTGACTATGCTGAGGTCCAGTTCCTTCTGAATCCTCTTGAACAGCTCCAGCATCTTGACCATACTCTCATTCTTCTTGAACAAGAACACTACCCAAGTGAATCTTGTATAGTCATCAATAATCACCAGTGTGTACTTCCTTCCACTGAAGCTAAGAGGTGAGACTGGTCCAAACAAGTCCATATGAAGCAGCTGGAGTGCTTTTGTTGTTGAAGTACTCTGCACATCTTTGAATGAGGCTTTAGTCTGCTTTCCTTTCTCACAGGCATCACACTTCTGCTCAGATGCAAACACCTCATTTGGTAGACCTCTGACTAGACCCTTCCTTGCAACCTTGTTAAGAGTCTTGAAGTTCAGATGACCTAGTCTCTTGTGCCAGAGCCAGCTGATCTCTGATGAGCTTTTAGCAACCAAACATGAGTCAGCTGGACAACTTGCAAAATCTGCAAGATACATATTACCTCGTCTGAGGCCAGTTAGTAGCACCTGCTTATTTAAATCATTAATAACAAGGCAAGAGTTCTTAGATAATCTTATTGAATATCCCTTATCACAGAGTTGGGATACCGATAGCAGATTATGCATGAGCCCTTCTACATAGTAGACTTCTTCAACTCTTGTTCCTTTGATCAGCAGGGTGCCTACTCCTCTGGTGACTCCAAAATTGTTGTCACCGAACATAACTCTAGGCCCATCAAGCGTTACAAAGTCCTGGAGGAGATGCTTCTCAAAGGTCATGTGCTTCGAGCGACCGCTATCAATGTACCAGACATGGCCCTTGGCTTCTCCTATTTCTATAGGGCTAGAGTTTACCTGGAATTAAAACTCAGGCTTTAGGTACCCTATCTTTGGGTCTTGATTGGTTAGTATTGACTTTCTAGATCCACAGGTAGAGATCATCCTTATGAGGTTTAGGAGATCTCAACCTTCTACCATACTTGTCCACAAAAATCATCTCCCTCAGAGGATCTTTTCTAGGACGATGAGTGATAACAGCAGGTTTGTAGGTGGGCTGCTCAAAAGGATAATTTCGGCTTGAGCCTCCGAATGACTCATATACCTTAGCCGGTGAAGGCTTGCCTACTTTGGTTATATTAAAAGTAACCCAGGCCTGAGGTCTGTTTCGCTTGGGTTTACTCTGCTGAGATGACCCAGGCTTATCATTCCTTTGTTGATTCTGCTGAGGTCTCCTTGTCTTAGCTGAGCTATGACTTGGATTCCTCTTCTGGTCTCGGGGCTTCTGAGCTTTGGACTTATGTTGGTTGTCAGCAGGCTTCTGAGTTTTAGTACTCTTCTGCTCTGCTGAAACCTTGTGATCACCAGCAGACTTCTGAGCTTTGGAGCTCTTCTGTCCCTCTGCTCTTTTGCCCTTCTGATCCAGATGCAGGCTCAGCTGGCCCTTTACCCTTTCGAGGATCCCTAATTAACCCACTATCACCTTTCTTTTTCTTTTGTGACTTGGGTTTGGGATAACCAAGACCCCTTTTGTCATTCACAGTTTGTGAGGACTTAGCTATTTCTGACACGGCATTCTTTGCCTTAGTCAGCTGATCCACTTTCAGCTGAAGCTGCTGTGAATTTTTGATTGTTAGTTCATTATGCCTGAAGAGTTCATCGAACTTAGCTGTCAGCCGATTATGTTCTTCACTTAAGATAGTATTCTCATAAAGCAACTTTTCTTCCAGTTTCTCCTATTCCTCACACTTAGCAATTAAGTCAGCTGACTTGTTAGCATGTGAATCATAGGATACTACTGGTAGTCTAGCCTTTTCAAGATCCTGTCTCAAGCTTAGAACTTCAGCTTTCAGACTTGAGTTCTCCTCTTCAAGCTTAGAACAAACTTTTAAGGAGGATTGGAGATCAGATAACAACTTGTGTATATCTGACTCCATAGAATAGGTAGAGGAGCAAGATGAGCTAACAGAGGGGGTAGGAGAATTTACCTCTTCTACCTTAGTCATGAGTCAGATATCATCCTCTGATTCAAAATCAGATGGGGATGAGGATGAGCTGATATCCTGCTTCTCCTCCTCTGCCAGCAGAGCTCTCTTATCAGCAAACCTGCGATCTCTCTTGATCCTCTTCTCTTCTCTCCCCCTTGGGGTAAGCTGAGGACAATCATAACTGAGATGTCCTGGCTTGTTTCAAGAGAAGCAAACATCATCTCCTCCTCTTCTGGGACTTGGCTCGCTCCTTCTCTCTGGAGACTTGTACCTGGTCTCCTGTTCATCTGATGGTCTTCTGGTATCAGATGACTTCTGGTATCTTCTGGAAGAATCACTCTTATTCTTCTTCCAATGGGATCTATACTTCTGGAACTTGTTTGACATCTTGCCAAACTTCTTGGTCAGCAAGGCAAGTTGCTGCATTATGCTCATGTCCTCTGGAGTAGAGGACTTCTCTTGACTATCAGCTGCAGCAGAAAAGGCAACATTCTTTGCAGCTGAGGATGATGATGGAGTCTCATCTTCTTGATCCTCTTCTTGAATATCGAACTCATGTGCTTTCAGATGAGATAGCAGTGTATGATGACTCATCTTAGATAGATTCTTTGTCTCCTTAATTACAGTCACCTTCACTTTCCATCTTGAAGTAAGAGATCTCAAAATTTTGTTATTAATCTCCTTCTCCGAGTAATCCTTCCCTAAGGAGCTTGCCTTATTCAGTATGTTTGTCAGCCTCATATCCAGCTGATCAATGGTTTCATCAGCTTTCATTTTAAATGTGTAAAAGGTATGTAGAACGGCTTGAAGCTTGTTCTCTTTGATTTGATCTGTCCCTTCACACATCAAGGAGAGTTTCTCCCACATCTCCTTAGCGGTCTTGCACGTCTTAATTTTCTCTATATATTCTTTGGAGAGAGTCTCGATGATTTCTATTCTGGCCACTTGATCTAAGTTGAAGAGTTTCCTTTCAGCATCGTTTAGTTCACTCTTCTTTTTCTCAGGCTTTCTTCTTTCACTAATCTCAGCTTCTGGAGTCTTGCCATCACTAACGGCTTCCCAGAACAACTTGATAGGTCCTTCCTCCAGAACGTCCAGCATGCGATCATGAATGGCTCCAAGGTGATTCTCCATTCTGAATTTCCAGTAATCATAATCCTCAATAGTGAATTCTGGCAACTTCCTCATCTTGGATCCACTATTTTCGTACGAAGCCATATCTGCAAGAAGTTAGATAAAATGCACACAAAATTTTCTAAAAATAGATTTTCAGGGATCTGTCCAAGTGACCACCAAAAGCTTTCTCAGGCTGTGGACTTTTGGACACACAACTCTGATACCACTTGTTGGTCCCAAAGGCAGGTTTTAGGGAAGAATACCTTGGAACAAGTCTAGAAGGGGGGGTTGAATAGACTTGTAAGGATTCAAAAACCTTTTTCAAATTATTTTGCTTATTCAGAAAACCAGCAGACTACTTGAGGTAGTCTAAATTTGAAAGTTGTGCGCTGTGAATTGTGCGGAAACATTTTTAATGAAAATCAGTTTTAGGTGATGAGCACAAGTTAAGAACAGAAAGAAATAAGAGGAGACACAAGGGATTTATAGTGGTTCGGACAAAAGGTCCTACTCAACTCTCCACAATCCAACTGGAATTGTGGGGCTCTCCACTAACTCACTCACTTACTCACTTACACACTTCGAGAGTACTACTCTCTTACAAATTATCAACGCTTCTATCGCAATTGACTTCTCACAGCTTCTACAAAGCTTTTACAAAAGATAAGTATGAATGGGGTTTTTGAGTGCGAGTAATAATTTTGACAGAGTTTCGGCTAGCTTAATATGCGTGTAAAAACCATAACTTAAATTATCACTACTGCTCTTATTTATATGGTCAAATAACTAGCCGTTGGGATAGACTAGAAATCTGAGATCTATAATTTCGTATTCAATCAATCAATGAGATTGAATGAATTTCCTTCTTGATTCCCGTTAATCTTCGCGATCTTCAATCAATCAGGTTTGTCCCCTTGATTGATTAATCTTCTATTCTGGGAATCCCTTTTATGTCGCAAGTCAACCCTTGAAATGATTCCGAAGAATCTGGGCTGAGAACAAGACCTCAGCTGATCTGTCTCCTCAGCTGGTGTACTGTCTGCTGGTACTAGGACCTCAGCTGATGTGCAAGTCTGCTGGTGTGCACCTCAGCTGGTCTTCTTGACTTCGTCTGAATATGTCTTTTATCCATGGTCCTTGTCTTGTCTGCGACGTGCTCTCAGCTGATCA
This sequence comes from Prunella vulgaris, assembly GCA_026898435.1. Taxonomy (NCBI): domain Eukaryota; kingdom Viridiplantae; phylum Streptophyta; class Magnoliopsida; order Lamiales; family Lamiaceae; genus Prunella; species Prunella vulgaris. The sequence goes on from JAPKLY010000270.1 coordinate 306,375, forward strand.
GCTGATCTTTTGATGTCAGCTGATGTTAACTCCTCTTATGATCTGCTCTCGATACTCCAGTGTCAGTTGCTTAAATCTTTTGTCCTCTGAAATCGGCTAAGTCCTCAAGGTCTCAGCTGGTCTTCTTCTCTATGATAGCTTCTGATCTTCTAGGCAGCAAGGTAGATTCCCCCTCACTCGAACCTATCTAATCCTAACTACTCATCAGCTGACTAATATGTTCAGCTGGTCCTATTACAAGCTGATCGGTTTATTATATCATCAAAACATCTAACACAGATATCCTAACAATAACTAATTGTACATGCCCTGATCTTGCATGCTCCGTGAACAAACTGAGTCGATTCACGGGTAATCTGGGAGTAGAGCACTGGAAGGCTCTTAAGAGGGTATTACGTTACCTAAAGTATACCCTTGATTATGGGCTCCATTATACAAGGTATCCAATTGTACTAGAAGGATATAGCGATGCAAACTGGATATCTGACACAAAAGACTCGTTTTCAACTAGTGGATATGTATTCACTATTGGAGGAACAGCTGTTTCTTGGAATTCTACAAAATAGACTTGAATACCCCGTTCAACTATGGAATCTGAATTCATCGCTTTAGATAAAATCGGTGAAGAAGCCGAGTGGCTTCGTAATTTTCTAGTTGATATTTCACGTTGGAACAAACCAGTACCATCTGTAATGGTACATTGTGAATGTCAAGCTGCTATTGGTAGAGCTTTGAAAAGTGTGTATAACGGAAAGTCTAGACACATACGCAGTAGACACAATTTCGTTAGACATTTGATCTCAATTGGTGTTATATCCATTGACTATGTGAAGTCAAAGGATAACATTGCGGATCCACTCACCAAGAGTATAAATCGAGATCAAATTAACAAGCTGATAGAAGGAATGGGTCTGAAACCCACAAACAGAACTAACACAGTGGTAACCCAACCATGATGACTGGAGATCCCAAGAACTTGGTTTAATGGGAAAATGAAATTGTGAAGGTTGTAAAGGAAAACACTTGAGTAATATGACCATTCCTGAAAGCACAATATCAAGTGTTGAGACCCGTAGCATGTGGTAAAGGTTAAGTTTTAAAACTTTTAATGATTCCAAAAGATTGAGTATGACGGGATACACAAATGGAGATTACCTATATAAATGAGAAGTTAGGGCCACTTTGACCAAACATTTATGAATACAAAGGGCGTCCATGGCCAAAACGGATAAAAACATGAGAACAAACGAAGTCGAAACTAAGTTGTGTCTGCATCGTTGATTCGGTATACACTAAGGAGTACTAGTTCAAGGCACTGCGTCCACTAAGCCGCCGGTGTACCCAATGGTGTAAGACTACGGAAAGTTCAAGGCCACAAACCACTTATCCGGAAGCAATAAGGTTTCACATGAACTGAACTATGTGTGTGCATTGTTGTAGGTGCGATTTCCACTCATGTGGGGGATTGTTGGAATTGGTTTTGAAAATGTGATTTAAATGCTCTAGTTGGACCAATTTAATGGAGGGCGAAATGATAATTTCCATGAGACTATATGTAGTCGATGCGTTCTACTCGCGGAGTAGATCGTCACGGTATTTTTTATTCTCAAAACCAAATTACTGTGAGTGAGAAATTAATTCCTAAAGTGAAGGTATTAATGCAAGTGTGGAGTTGTACCATGTGGGAATAAGTTAAAATAAGGAATCTTTTAACTATCCCACATTGGAAAAAACTATGAAGAAATTCATAGTATATATATAGGAGTTTCATGATGGTATTCAAAATAGGCTAAGGGAGTCTATCCCATAAGCCACGAGCGCTATTGCCGCTGTCCGTCCAGACGGCTGGGCACGCCGCGCCGAGCCGGTTCGGTTCATGGCCGTGGATTTGGATCTTGGCAATTGGTCTTTGGGTGGTCTTTGGGCCTTTGCCCCACTCTCTATATCTTTTTAGAGACAAAAAATTGTGAAATCGGGTCGACCCAATTTGGTGACCCAGAATACCTCTGTGGATCGTCTACGTCAGCGATCCGAAGAAGCTCAATCCAAACGAATTTAATCTGAGTCGCTGGATGCTCCACGTCATCAATCCAGATGAGTTAGTGTATCTGAGTCAAAATTTAAATACTTAAATATTTAAATTCCAGATAAGATTAATTTAAGATTAATACTATGTCAATGCCACATCATTGATCCTTGCGATCTATGATCTGGACCGTCGGATCGTCTTTTGGAAGGTTTCAGAGAAGTCCAGATTCATTGAGTCTGATGCATCCGTCGGTTGCGCATTATATGCGGTTAAATCTGCCCACTAAAATCGTGGGATATCTTCTACGTATCTATCAGATCAATCCTTGCTGAGTCTTCATGTCGCATCTATAAATAGGAGAGTCCTGCATCCTTTCATTTTTTATGAAAATCAGTGTCTCGAGTCCTTCTCTCTCCATTCCTTTTTCCTGCATATAGTCAGTTCAGTTCATATACTTTGTACGTTCGCTTTTCCTCTGTGTTTAGCGATGCTGCTAACATAGAGAAGATAAACCATTTTACCTTTGGAGACGATTACGTGTATCCTGTGCGCACTAGCCAGGACATATATTGTCTTGTGGGAAAAGGTTATACCTTGACTCGGTTTCGTTCCCTATTCTTCATTTTTATTTTTTCCAGTTTATCAAAAATCGCAGTAATTTTGTGTCCTGTATTTCGTATACACTCCCTAAAATCAACAATACTGGTGTGCAATCAATTTCAGAAGGTCGGCAAGCAGCACACACTTTGCGCGGACACCTCTTCCTAATGAGAAGGTCTTTTGGGCGAGCAGCTCTAGTTGCGGAGCGTGCAGCGCTGTAGGCGAGCAACTGTGCCGGCGACCAGCTCCTTATAGCGACACTTCATGGGAGCGAGCAGCTACTTATGCGATCAGGTGAGTGACAAATAATCTCAAGGCGGCGAAAAAGTCTCCAAGCAAGCAATTTCAAAATCCAGCGAGCAGCTGCGATCAATAACGGCTGGCGAACAGCTCGTGTAGGTGCGGAGCAGGTTGCACGGCGAGCGAGCATCTCATGCGGCGGCGAGCAGCCACTTTAAATTTTTCGGAGGCGATCAACTTTAAATCCGGCCAACTGAGTGCGGCGAGCAGCTCGTTGCATGAATATTTGCGGGAAGCAGCTCGTTGCTTTGAATAATTCCCTTGACTTAGTCAAAAATTGCAAGTATATCTCTATCCATTGTTAATGCGCCACATATCTTCCTATCTTTTGCCAGCTTTGGAGGTCGGCTATCTCCAGTGTATCCGCTTAATCTCTTCAGGCTGTGGAAGTCGGTTATCTCCCAATAATAATATTTTTTTTCTTTTTTTTTACACGCCCATTGTCATAACCGTTCCCGAAGAAGCAAAGAAACTCCAACTTAAAGTCGTTGATATATCCGGTTGAGAGAACCTACCGTGATTTTATCTTTCAAATCTTTCGAATAGCCACGTTCTTTCTTCCGTATGCCCTGCAACGTCCGGCATCCTGATTCATGAATCTGTTGTTGCAAATTGGGCTGGTGGAGCGACGGTTTCTGTCGAACACAATGCTGCTTCTACTTGCTGTCGGCGAAGCGTGGATGTGGCGGCTTTTTGGTCGGCGTACGAAGACGGTGGAGCTGCTCCAGTCGAGTGCCGTGGGCGGCGTGCAGAATTCATTGTATCAATATGAATTGAATTGGCTGGCTTGTCTCCAAATCCGATGCCTAATTGCATTCATCCTCAAGAAATTGTTTCATGAATTTTCTTTTTTAATAATCCATGTACTGGGCACTTGATTCAAACGGTTGATCACGCTTCATTTTTTAATTTTCACAATTGCTAATCGGATCATTAAAGAACTTCAAATCTTCGAAATTTTTTTCGAAACCGGAGGTTCAAGCCCTTGTTCTAGCGCCAAAATGTTGATGTAATTTTCATAAGCGCGATTATGTGGCTATAATAACATCGATTACACCAACAATATGCTGAAATAGACAAACACGCAAGGTTTTATGAGTAAGCAGGTAGGTCGTATATATAAGCTCCTCGTTCGAGCAGAACTTCGTTAGGGTAAAAATTTCGTATTTTTAATTCGAATGAATTCGGTTACATTATATAGGGAATACAAGCTGCTGGATCGTCACCAGTCTGCTTCATCATAAGCTGCTGGTCAGCAGCCTGCTTCAATAGAAGCTACTGAATAGCTGCTTCACTATAAGCTGCTGACTCGTCACCAGCTTAATAATTGGTGACTAGACAGAGCATCATTCGATCTGGTTCTTTCCTTATGTTCGATCAATTCTCTTGGACACATCAATCCTGGCTTGATTAATTACTTCCTTAAGCACGCACGTCGATTTTTTCATTAACAATAAGCCCATGGCTAATTGGGTAACCAAATCAACAATTAAGCAAACTAACATCATAATTAACACTAAATTGTAAAGGAATTACAAGAAACTTACCTATTACAAATGAATTGAAAGACTCTCCTTCTACCTTGGAATGTAAACTTCAAATCCGGAACTCCATTTACAAAAGCGAACTGTAAAAATGTAGCTGATCGATGATCCAACGGATGGATTGCAAGAAATCGTAGAGAGAAGTGCAAAGAATTAAGAAAACTCACTAAGTAACTACCTAATCTCTCTCTAAAACTTCATAAGAAAATGTAATGAATGAAAAGTCTCTCCAAAATCTGAAACCTAGAGTATTTAGAGTATCCACAATGATTAGACCAAAATAGCCCTCATTAAACGCGCGAAAAGATGAAGTTGCCCTTAAGTGTGCTGAAAACCGAACTGACGCGCGTGCTGACAACTGGAGGCGCGTGACCAAGCCTGGTCGGGCGAAGCTGTGCTTGTGGTCACGTGGAGCTTAATAGCGCAGATAGACTCAATTTGCACGAGCTGCAGTACAAGGGCGCGCGACCAAGCTACCCCCTGGGCGCGCGATTAGAGCAAATTTGTGACGTCCGATTTCGACTTTTTTGTTTTTGGTCCGATCGCTCATCCGATCTTCCTAGGGTCTTCATTTGAGTATTTTAAACTTCTCCATGTGCTTAGATTTCATCATTTCAACCCCTATAGTCGGGAATCCCTCACTTTTGCTCATTTTCACATATAAAACACACTTTCTTGCCAACAAGAGGTCAATAACACAAAGTATAGCATATTAGGATCAATTATGAACATAAACCAATCAATATCACATTAAAATGGATGCAAAATAATATAATTATGACCCTAATCACCTCTTGCACTTGAGTTGTATCTGCAGCACTTGCTCATGCAGATTCCATCAAGGGTGCACTCTCTGCCAAAGTTAAGTAGTGAGACCAGGTGCCTCAACTCCTTGAGTGCTTCCTTCACCAATCCTCCGATGGTCTAATTCCTCATCACTTGAGCTTATAATCTCATAGCCAGCCTCTGGAAATTCAGCATTGGGGTCTTCTTCATTGCTTATTGCCACCCTCAAAGTTTTAGCTGCAGACTTCGTAATTCTGAGCTTTTGCACTTGGACATCAGTGACAAATTCCCTCAATTTCCCCTTATTTCTCCTTAGCTTTTCTGCAAGAAATTCATCAAGGAAATTAGGTTGAAGAAGTTCTTCCACAATTGAGCAACCAGTCCAGTCAACAATTCAGTGGTACAATTCTTCTTCTTCTTTCTTCTTTCTTCAATCTCTCAATGGCTTTCTTCAAAGTTTTCCATCTTTCAAACTTTCTCTTTTCTTCCACTAAGTCATCAGGTGCTGGTTGTTCCTTTTCTACTGGAATAATATGCAATTGTTCTTGTGAAACATTTACCTCTGCTACAATTACTTCCTCCTAATTCACAAATCCTTCAATATTCTCTTGATTTGTCTCCTCAATTTCTCTTTCTTAAATTTTCTCAGTGACCAAGTCTACAACTGTAGACTTGTAAACTTTAGTAACTTCTTCAAAAGTTCTCTGAGAGTGATACTTTTTAACTCTGTTCTCTCTGTCTACTTCATTTTCTGAGTCTTCATCCAAGAGAAGTGTTCTCCTGGTGCTTTTTTGCTTCTTCTTTCTTCTTTCATATTCTACTACTGCAGGTTTATCAGCTGTAGTTTTCTTCTCCACATCCTTCTTCTTTCTTTTCTTCAACTTTGGTGCCATAGGGGCATCAACTGCTCCTCTCTTGAAATTATAGGATTAACAAAATTACCAAATTACTTCATAGGATTCTTACACCAATGCATAAATAAATTAGCTCATGGCTGATTGGAAATGAAAAACTACAATTAACAATCTAAACATCATTTCTAATCACTATTACAATAGAAATCAATAAAAACTTACCAATAGTAGATGAATTGGAATACAAGCTACAAACCTCCATTAAATCCGGAATATGAAATACAAAATTGAATCGTAGAAACGTAACTTTATTCGAGATAAGAATGCAGGAATAAATGGATCGAAAATCTAACAGACAGATCAAAAGTAATCAAAGGTTGAAAGTCAGAAAATCTAATAATCCCATTTGGTAACTTCCATTAACCTCTCTAATCTAAGAAGAATCAAAGAAAATGAATTAAAGTGAGTGGAATTGTTCTTGGAAATCTGAGCTTGAAGTATATATAGTACTCTCCATGCATTGACCACAACACCCTTCATTAAAACGCGGAAAATGATGAAACTGCCACTGAAATCCAAGATTTTACACTTGGCGCGCGATCAGCTGAAGTGAGCACACGATCTCGTGCTCGCGAGCGTGCGCTAGCAAGCAATTCTCGCGCGGTCCAGAGTGCTGACACACGATCATGGCTGCTGGACATGCGAGCTCGCATGCTGGGCGCGTGATCACACGTGGTCCGTTCCAGTCGATCCTCGACTTCCTCATTTTCTTCATATCTTGAGTTCTAGAGCTCCGATTGACTCGATTCTTTTTCCATTGTGACCATCTCTTCGAGCTCTTCAACATGGTATATCATTTGCACCCATTGGATCAACTCAAGAAATCTAAACTTTGTCAAACTTGCTCGTCTCTTCACCTTTTTTATCGTTTTTACCTATAAACATAACTTTCTAGCCAACAAAGGGTCAAATGCACAAAGTATATCATTTTAGGGACAAATATGAACATAATCTCATCAAATCCATATAGAAATGGATGCAAAAAGAAGCAATTATGACCCTAATCACACCCCCAAACTAGATTATTGCATGACCTCGATCAACGAAGCAATAAGATAGGAGAATAATTGTATCAATGAAGCATCAAGCACAACATCAAATGCTATGGAAGTATCAATCAATATCAAGAAAATCTAGAATGTAATTTCATCTAATTTACCATCAACAAGGAATCAATGAACAAGATATCAAATCAGTGAGTCAAGATCCTCACAAGATAAGTGTTTAGCTCACCACTCAAGTGTTTGAGGTTCTCTCAATCATCACACCACATGCATACACTACCATAAGCTTGGCTAAGGTCTAAGTTCTCCACCACTTGAAATGACAAATCGTTCACACATCAATGAGGACTTTATAAAGGTTGTAGTGTTGGCTCTTTGGTAGGGAAGAAAAATATGGATAAAGTGTCTAAATAAGATTAGTAAAGCAAGAAAGAATCATCATAGAGAACATTCACCTCTTCATGCAATTAGCAATCTCATCTTCATGCTCTTTCTAAATCACACTTTTCAAAGATCATTCTTCCCTTTTTGACACGTTGTGATCATACTCACAACACTTTGAAAATCACCCTGTAATGCTTTGCTTGCACTTGCTCATGAACCTTTCTTTTCACATCACTCCATGCATAGAATTTATTGAATATCTTTCACTTAAGCCACCAAGTTCTTCATCATAAATATCACCAATCTTTCTTCTTTCTTTTCACTATATTAATCATAGGGACAAGAGAGTTCCAAAAAAGGAAGGAAAATGGCTTAAAGTGTGGTTAGCCAAAGGAAAGGTCTATATGCTCAAAATGGTATACAATGAATCATAATATCAATGGTAGGCTCATATGGGCAAAGTGACTCAATATAGATAAAAAATGGCCTCAATTCATATCATGTTAACTCTTCATCTACTATAGCCTCAAATAAGACCAAAGCCAAGTTCTAGAGTATAATGCACATGTGTGGAACTCACATCAAAGAATATCATCCGTTCAAGATTGAAACGGGCATCAATGGCTCAAAACCTCACGGGATAGGATCGATCAAGACTCATATCATCTCAAAATGCTCAAATCATCAAAGTATCAAGTATCATAGAATCAATAAGAAACTAGACAAAACATGAATCAAATCATACATCCACTACATCTAACATGAACTATCAACTACATCCACACAACAATAAGACTGTCTCATGCATCCATCACTGTAAACTAACAACAATACGACTAAAATCAACAAGCAAAAAAAGGCATCATATAAGCATAAGGTCACAAAACATAAAAGGTATTATAATCAACCTAAACATGGCATTGCAATGAGATTTGCAAAACGAACACACCCCCCAAACTCTTTTGGACCAAGGGTCTAAAAATTTTGGCAAAGTGGAGAAAAGATTATGCAATGCACACCATCAAAGCAAGCTACTAAAAGCATCATTACGAAATCCAAGATAATTAATAACAATCAAACAAACTAAAGCCTAAGAGACTAAGCAAACTACCACAAGAGATAGCACCCCCAAACTTGGCTAAGCCAAGTATTACTAAAGAGATAGGACACAATGTTAGGATATTCTTGTTAGATGTTTTGATGATATGATAAACCAATCAGCTTGTAGTAGGACCAGCTGAACCTGTTAGTCAGCTGATGAATAGTTAGGATAAGATAGGTTTTAGTAAGGGGGAATCAACCTTGCTACCTAGAAGATCCAAGGCTTTCATAGAGAAGAAGACCAGCTAAGGCTTTGAAGACTTAGTAGATTCCAGAAGACAGAAAACCTGACATTTGAAGAAGCTGGAATAGAACATCAGAGGAGTCAGATCAATTGATATCAGAAGATCAGCTGAGCACGTCGCAGACAAGAGAAGGACTAAGATTCCGGACGAAGTCCAAAACATCAGCTGAGGTGCACCAGCAGAGCAGCACACCAGCTGAGGTCCAAGATATCAGCTGAGGTGTACTAGCAGACCAGCACATCAGCTGAGGTTCAAGTATCAGCAGATCGATACACCAGCTGAGGAGACAGATCAGCTGGAGTCGTGTGCTCTACCCAGATTCTACGTAATCATGCTAAGGGTTGACTTGCGACAACAAGAAGATTCCCAGAATAGAAGATCAATCAATCAAGGGGACAAACTTGATTGATTGGGCATCGCGAAGATTTCTGGGAATCATGAAGAAGATTAAATCAATCTCGATGATTGATTGAGTCCTAATTTATGGGATTTCAGATCTCTAGTCAATCTCAACGGCTAGTTGATTTGAACTTATAAATAAGAGTGCCAGTGAAGATTTCAAGTATTGACCTACACGCGTTTTAGCTTGCCGAAACTCTGTCAAAATCTTCATTCATACTCAACACCACTTATTCATATCTATCCTTTGTAAGCTTTGTAGAAACTGTTAGAAGTCGATTGCCATTAAAGTATTGACTGATTGTAAGAGAGTTTGACTTTCATAGTTTGTGAGTTAGTGAGAGAGAAGTTAGTGGAGAGCCCCACAAGTCCAGTTGGATTGTGGAGAGTGGAGTAGGACCTTTGTCCGAACCATTATAAGTCTTTGTGTCTCGTGTCCTTTATTTTCTGTTCTTATCTGTACTCAAATCACTAAACAGGTTTTCATTAAAATGTTTCCGCACTCAAACACACAGCGCACAATTTTCAAAACCAGACACTCTCTAAGTTGTCTACTAATTTTAAAATTAGGTTAAAATCAGATAAAGGCTTTGAAACCCCTCAAGTCTATTCAACCCCCCTTTCTAGACTTGACTTAGGGTTTTCTTACCCTAAAAACTTCCTTTAGGACCAACAAGTGGTATCAGAGCTGTGTGTCCAAAAGACCACAGCCTGAGAAAGCTTTTGGTGGTCATCTGGACAGATCCCTGAAAAAAGTTTTAGAAAAACTTGTGTGCAATTTATCTAACCACTTGCAGATATGGCATCTTACAAGAAGAGTGGATCCAACACAAGGAAGCTGCCTGAGTTTTCCATTAAAGATTATGACTACTGGAAGTTCAGAATGGAGAATCATCTTGGAGCCATTCATGATAGGATGCTGGATATTCTGGAGGAAGGGCCTATAAAATTCTACTGGGAAGGAGTAAGTGATGGCAAGACTCCAGAAGCAGAGATCACCGAAAGAAGGAAGCCAGAAAAGAAGAAGAAGAGTGAACTAAATGATACTGAAAGAAAACTCTACAATCTGGATCAAGTGGCAAGAACTGAAATAATTGAGACTCTGTCAAAAAAGTACATTGAGAAGATCAAGACCTGCAAGACAGCTAAGGAGATGTGGGAGAAACTCTCCTTAATGTGTGAAGGAACTGATCAAATAAAGGAGAATAAGCTCCAAGCTGTTCTTCACACCTTTGACACTTTCAAGATGAAAGCTGATGAGTCAATTGATCAGCTTGATATGAGATTGACAATCATCTTGAATATGGCAAGTTCACTAGGAAAGGAATACTCAGAGAAAGAGATCAACAACAAAATCTTAAGATCTCTCACTCCCAGATGGAGAGTGAAGGTGACTGTGATCAAGGAGACCAAGAACTTATCTGAAATGAGTCATCATACACTTTTATCTCATCTACAGGCACATGAGTTCGATATTCAAGAAGAAGATTAAGAATATGAGACTCCAACTTCATCAGCTACAAAGAATGTTGCATTCTCTGCTGCAGCAGATAGTCAAGAGAAGTCCTCTACTCTAGAGGACATGAGCTTAAATGAGCAGCTTACTTTGCTGACTATGAAGTTTGACAAGATGTCAAACAAGTTTCAGAAGTACAAATCCCATTGGAAGAAGAACAAGAGTGATTCTTCCAGAAGATACCAGAAGTCATCTCACCATCAGATGAGCAGGAGACCAGATACAAGTCCCTAGAAAGAAGGAGAGAACCAAGTCCCAAAAGAGGAGGAGATGGTGTATGCTATCTAGCAACAAGCTAGGGCATCTCAGCTATGATTGTCCTCAGCTTACACCAAAGGAGAGAGAAGAGAAGAGGATCAAGAGAGATCGCTGATTTGCTGATAAGAGAGCTCTGCTGGCAGAGGAGGAGAAGCAGGACATCAGCTCATTCTCATCTTCATCTGATTTTGAGTCAGAGGAAGACATCTGCCTTATGGCTAAGGTAGAAGCGGTAAATTCTCATACCCCCTCTGTTAGCTCATCTTGCTCTTCTACCTATTCTATGAAGTCAGATATACACAAGTTGTTATCCGATCTCCAATCCTCGTTAAAAGTTTGTTCTAAGCTAGAGGAGGATAACTCTACTCTGAAAGCTGAAGTTCAGAGCTTGAGACATGACTTAGAAAGTGCCAAACTACCAGTGGTATCCTATGACTCATATGCTAGCAAGTCTGCTGACTTAATAGCAAAGTGTGAGGAACAGGAGAAGCTGATAGAAAAGCTGCTTTCTGAGAACACTGTTCTGAGTGAAGAACATAAACGGCTGACAGCTAAGTTCGATGAACTCTTCAAGCAGAATGAACTGATAGTTAAAAATTCACAGCAGCTTCAGTTGAAAGTGGATCAGCTGACTAAGGCAAAAATTGCCGTGTCTGAAATACCTGAGTCCTTACAAACTGTGAATGACAAAAGGGGTCTTGGTTATCCAAAACCCAAACCACAAAATAAGAAGAAAGGTGATAGTGGGTTACTTAGGGATCCTCGGAAAGGTAAATGACCAGTTGAGCCTACATCTTTATCAGAAGGGCAAAAGAGCAGAGGGACAGAAAAGGCCCCAGCTGGACCGAAGAGCACTAAAGCTTAGAAGTTTGCTGGAGATCAAAAGGTTTCAGTAGAGCAGAAGAGTACTAAAACTCAGAAGCCTGCTGATAACCAACATAAGTCCAAAGCTCAGAAGCCTCAAGACCAGAAGAGGCATCCTACTCATAGCAATGCTAAGACAAGGACGCCTCAGCAGAATCAGCAGAGGTATGATAAGCCTGGGCCATCTCAATAGAGTAAGCCCGAGCGAACCAGACCTCAGCCCTGGGTTACATTTAACGTAACCAAAATAGGCAAGCCTTCACAGGCTAAAGTATATGAGTCATTCAGAGGCTCAAGCAGAAACTACCCTTTTAAGCAGCCCACCTACAAGCCTTCTGTTATCACTCATCGCCCCAGAAGAGATCCTCTGAGGGAGATGATCTTTGTGGACAAGTATGGTAGAAGGTTGAGATCTCCTAAACCTCATAAGGATGATCTCTACCTGTGGATCCAAAAAGTAGAAAATAACCAATCAGGACCCAAAGAGAGGGTACCTAAAGCCTGAGTTTTAATTTCAGGCAAGCTGTAGCCCAATAAAGAGAGGAGAAGCCAAGGGTCATGTATGGTACATTGATAGTGGATGCTCGAAACAGATGACGTTTGAAAAGCATCTCCTCCAAGATTTTGTGACGCTTGATGGGCCTATAGTTGTGTTTCGTGACAACAAATTTGGAGTCACCAGAGGAGTTGGTACTCTGCTGATGCACAATCTTCTGTCAGTATCCCAATTATGTGATAAAGGGTATTCAGTAAGATTCTCTAAAAATTCTTGCCTTGTTATTAATGATTTAAACGAGCAGGTGCTAATAACTGGCCTAGAAGAGGTAATATGTATCTTACAGACTTTGCAAGTTGTCCAGCTGACTCATGCTTGGTAGCTAAAAGTTCCTTTGAGATCAGCTGGCTCTGGCACAAGAGACTAGGTCATTTGAACTTCAAGACTCTCAACAAGGTTGCAAGGAAGGGTCTAGTTAGAGGTCTACCAAATGAGGTGTTTGCATCTGAGCTGAAGTGTGATGCCTGTCAGAAAGGGAAACAGACAAAGGCCTCATTCAAGGATGTGCAGAGTACTTCAACAACAAAAGCACTCCAGCTGGTGGTTGTTGATGATTATACAAGATTCACTTAGGTAGTGTTCTTGTTCAAGAAGAATGAGACCATGGTCAATATGCTGGAGTTGTTCAAGAGGATCCAGAAGGAGCTGGACCTCAGCATAGTCAGAATCAGAAGTGATAAAGGTACTGAGTTTCTTAACTCTGCTGTTTTTTACTATTGCAGGGAAAATGGTATTCAGCATAGGACATCAGCTGCTAGAACACCTCAGCAAAATGGGTTAGCTAAGAGGAGGAATAGAACCCTCAAGGAGGCAGCAAGGACCATGTTGGCTGAATATCAAACCCCTCAAAGATTTTGGGCAGAAGCCATCAACACTGCTTGCTACATCCAAAATAGGTGTTTTCCAGTCAAGAGGCATGGCAAGACTCCTTATGACATGTACAAAGGTAAATCTCCTAACCTCTCCTTTGTCCATATTTTTGGATGTAGGTATTTCATCCATGACAATGGAAAGACTAAGTTAAAGACTTTTGATGCTAAGGTTGCTGAAGGAATATTCTTAGGATATTCTGGAAGCAGCAAAGCTTATAGAGTCTTTAAGAAAGTCTCTCTTTATGTGGAGGAGACACCCCATGTTGTATTTGATGAATCTATTCATGAGTACAGCAAAGAGAAGCTAGCAGATGAGGTGGATCAGCTGAATCTGTCTGACAAGCCAGATCTGATTAAAGTAATAGTACCTAGGATTGAATCAGATTCAAATTCAGATGATGAGCCCAAGTCAGCTGATAAGCCTCCATCAGCACCAGATGAAGGCACAATGACTCCTGACACTAACCAAGGGGGAATGTCAGACAAGACCCAGGAGGAGCAGACCACGGCACCTCAGAGGGGTAAAAAGAAGATGTCTGATTTCCCAGCTGAGCAGAACTTAGGAGATCCAAGTATAGGTGTTCAGACCAAAAGAAAGCTAAACTTGGGTGCTCAGTTCAGCTGTTATGTGTCTCTGATAGAACCTAAGAATATCCATGAAGCTCTTGAAGATCCAAACTGGATTGTAGCTATGCAAGAGGAGCTAAACCAGTTTGCAAGACAAGCAGTTTGGACTCTAGTGGAGAAGCCCAAACATCAGAAGGTCATAGGCATTAAGTGGGTCTTCAAGAACAAGAAGGATGAAAATGATGTTGTGGTGAGAAACAAGGCAAGGCTAGTAGCTCAGGGGTATTCAGAGTCAGAAGGAATTGACTATGGTGAGACATTTGCTCCTGTGGCTAGACTAGAAGCCATCAGATTGTTTCTGGCCTATGCTGTTTTCAAGGGGTTTAAGGTATATCAGATGGATGTCAAATCAGCATTTTTGAGTGGAATCCTGCCAGAAGAAGTATATATGGAACAACCACCAGGATTTGAAGTTGGAAACATGGTCTATAGGTTGCAGAAGGCTTTATATGGACTAAAGCAAGCACCTAGGGCATGGTATGATACTCTATCACAGTTCCTGCTGGATAGCGGATTCAGCAAAGGAAAGATAGACAAGACCTTATTTCAGAAAGAAGATGGAGATGATATCCTTTTGGTGCAGATCTATGTGGATGATATCATCTTTGGCTCCCCCAACAAGCAGATGTGTGATCAGTTCAGCAGACTGATGACAAGTAAATTTGAGATTTCCATGATGGGGAGATGACCTATTTCCTTGGACTTTAGGTGAAGCAGATGTCCAATGGAACGTTTATCAGCCAAGCTAAATATGCCAAGAACTTGATAGAAAAGTTTGGAGTTAGTAGCAGCAGAGATGCTAAGATTCCAATGATGGCAAACTTTAGCATGGATCCAAATGAGGCTGGTGAAAAAGTGTATCAGACACAATACAGAGGACTTATTGGTTCTCTGCTGTGTCTCACTGCCAGCAGACCTGATATCAGCTTTGCAGTAGAAGTATGTGCAATATTTTAGGCAAACCCTAAGAAATCTCATCTAGAAGCAGCTAAAAAGATTGTGAAGTATTTGAAGGGTACTTCCAATCTGGGCCTCTGGTACCCAGCTGATGACAACTTTCAGCTGAGTGGGTATTCAGATTCTGACTATGGAGGGTGCAAGATTGATAGGAAGTCAACTTCAGGCACATGTCAGTTTCTTGGAAGTAAGCTGATATCTTGGTTTTCCAAGAAGCAGACCTCAGTAGCTACTTCCACAACAGAGGCAGAGTACATGGCTGTTGGTAGCTGCTGCTCTCAGCTGCTTTGGATCAGATAACAGCTGAGGGACTACCATGTGATCACAGAAGAGATACCTATCTTTTGTGATAGCACAAGTGC
The DNA here is from genome assembly GCA_026898435.1 of Prunella vulgaris. Classification (NCBI taxonomy): domain Eukaryota; kingdom Viridiplantae; phylum Streptophyta; class Magnoliopsida; order Lamiales; family Lamiaceae; genus Prunella; species Prunella vulgaris. Next base: position 321,693 of record JAPKLY010000270.1, read on the forward strand.
AATAACCATTACTCAGAATCCAGTTCTCTATACCAGATGTAAGCATGTGGATATAAGACATCATTTCCTGAGAGACCATGCTGAGAAGGGTGACATCAGGATGGAGAAGATTCACACATAGAAGCAAAGAGCAGATGTTCTTACCAAACCTTTATCAGAGGTAAGATTCAGAAAATTAGTAGCTGAGTTAGGTATGGTGGATGGAGAAGCAGTTCTTTAGAGAAGGCAGAGAAAGGTCTTCTGGGTAATCAGCTGGTGATCAGCCGAGGGGGAATCTGCTGATGTAGTCAGCTGTTCTGGTATGTCTCTTTTATTCTTTCGTGTCTGTTCCTATCTTGTTGTTTTCTAACTTGATTCAGGTATAAGTGATGAGAGTCAGACAAGGCCACTTCACCTCAGCTGACCTATGTCAGCTGATATAGAGGACCCAGATGAGCAGAAAAGGTTTTACTAGAGGATTCTTATTATCAGCTGACCTAGCCACGTCAGCTACTCGATAAGTTCACTCCTTTGTGCATTTAAATTTATTTATTTGGGAAACAAAATCCTTTTCAAAAATCCGATAAATCCCAAATTTCTAAAATTTATTTTAGAAAAAATTGGCAATCAAATCATTTTATTTTCGAAAAATCCAGAATTTATTACCTTTTCCAAAATTTGGTGTAAGTGGTAATTAATTTTTCACCGCCCAAATTACCTCATAAAAGTTTTTAATCATTACCTTTTTACCAAAAGGCGGAATTTTTGGCGGCCAAAACCTTTTTGAAACTTGACACCTACGCATCACCCCTAAAATTCTCAAAGGTCATTTAATCTGGACCATTGATTTATGTGATGCAATATACCAATCTACGATCTAAATTGATTGGTTTTATTTATGGAAAAACTGTTCATCTTCTCCAACTAGTATAAATATCCTTAAGCCTTACTCTAAAAACTTTTCCACTTCGAAATTTTCTATCTCCCTATTGTCTCTGCAAATTCTTTGTACTTCTAATCTCTGTGTTGAAGCTATGGATAACAAAGCCTTGAAGAAGATGCTCAAGAAAATGTATGCTGAAATGTGTGTTGATTTTGAATCTACAAGGGTTCCGGAGATCAGAGAGATGCTAAATCTTCTCCAGCATCATAATCTGCGAACATTCGTTTCTATGATGCCGCCGGACAACAAGACCCTGAACTACTATGCCTTTCAGTTTCTACTAAAAGCCCAGTTCAGTGCTAACACCATTGGATCTCACGTTGATGGTGAAACAGTTGTCTTGTCCGATGAGGTTGCTGCCCAGATCTTTGGTCTTTCCTCCACTAGTGTTCTTCCCCACACCTACAAGGAATCTGAGCATTTGATAACGTTTTAAACGATGGCTAGGAGGAGCCAGTGAAACAAGACCTCTAATCTGAAGAAGAATATGCTTAGGAGAAGATATCGATTTCTGATGGATGTAGTGACCAAGGTTATCCTCGCAGAGCAGGGGAGTTTGGATGCCTTGACCAAACTCCGCCTATGTGTGGCTCGCACTATCTTGGATGGAGTTCAAGCAGACTGGGTTAGTCTGCTATGGTTTAGAATGGAGCAGGAATCCAAGAGGTGTGCAAGTGAGGTTGTGAACGGTCAGCAGTTCTACAGGCTGAAGTCCAAGTGCTCTATGGCTACCAAGATATCTATAATCTTGCATCATTTGCTGTCAGAGCATGAGTGGGAATGAGAGTGGGTTGTGGACTACAATCACTCCAAGTTCATCAGGGGAAACAATCTCGATATCTTGGGTCCTGCTGATTCAGACTCAGCAGATGCTATTGCAGCAGGTGCTCAAGGTCCTTCTGCTGGTACCAAGAGGAAGCAGAAGAGGAAGGCTACTGATCCTGCTAGAGGGGGTAAGAAGAGTAAGAAGTCCAAGAGGAACACTACCCCAGTTCAAAGGAAGCTGTCCTTTGATGAGGATGATGAAGATGATATTGCTCCTCTGAGCAGTCTGAAGAAGAAATCTACTGCAGCTACATCATCAGCTGCACAACCTTCTCTACTGGTGGATGAGCCCACAGATGAAGAAGAGGAACCAGCAGAGGAAGAATCAGCAGAGGAAAGCGGTTCAGAGGACAAGTCTTCCTCTGACTCTAATAAAGAAGAGGAGGATTCAGCAGAGGCATCGGTTGCTGAAATAGAAGTGGTTCAATCCTTTGAAGAGGCACCATCAGCAGACTCACCAATAGTAGCCCACCCTATCAGGTCAGCTCAACGTACTCCCTCATCTGATCCCCCTCACCTATCCTCACACTCCCCTTCACCTCATGAATCCCCCATATCTCACACCTCCATACCTCTAGCTAACCCCTCACCTCCACAAATCCCAGCTGGCAATGAACCAGAGGAGGGAGCTGCCTCTGGTGAGCCATCAGTTGAACCCCACCCCTCTCAACCTCAACCCATCCACCTTGACACCCCAAACACCCCAACTGACCTTGCTCAACAAGCTAGACTTTCTCACCTCCGTTCAAAGGGGCCTCTTGAACGAGGAATGGTCGTCACTGCCCTTGCCCATCTTTTCCTTTACATACCAGAAATAGCCAACTACCCTGCTAACCAAGATCTGCTGGATGATGGCCTTACCTTGGCACAAGCAAGAGAAGGTCCAGTAACCTTCTTCATCGAGTTGCTGAAGGAAACGGGTGAAGCCACCTTCACCACTTGGGAAGAGATACTGATGGATTCTTGTTATGGTTATACTAGAAAGTATGCTTTTACTTTGTATAACTAAACTGAATCTTTGAGCTTTATCTGAAATAAATCTTTTATCATTGTGCTTTAGATAAATATGAATGTTATTTATTTATTGCAATCCGTTCATATAATAGTACAAGTTACACTATAGATAAATGTGGTGATCCCCGGATAACTCACAGCAAGATCACATTATCAGTTTCTTGAAACAAGTACTAAATTCACAACCTAGATGGGATTTGAACACCCCATTGGTAAACGGTTGATGTGTAGATCCCAGATTGGCTTATCTTGACCAAGGGATTGCACTAGTGCATAATGATGCATTGAAGAGGACCTACAGAGAGGTAATTCTTTCGTACTAATTTATGGGATGAAGAATTAGCCCTCAGTGGTCGTTTATTTCTAAACCTCTGTCCCTTAAATAGGACTGTGTGTGATCCGTGCGTGGCACTTTATTTTGTTATGGGTAGAGAGTCAATAAGACTCAATACTTTGAATCTTGGGTGACGCCATTGAGAATATGACAGTTGCTAAGATTTAATACAGAGGAACGTGTGCTTGGATTGTTTGATTAGTCCCCTTGGTGGGCTCAAAACGTTCGTCATACTAAATCTTGCAAGTGGAATTTGTTTCCGGTATGATGATAAAGAAGAGTTGTCCTTACTCCAAGGATAAGATGTTAAATTAATTAAAGCGTTCAGTGGCTTGATTAATTAACGGACAAGATGGATAGTGCAACATTAATCCTATAGTGGAGTGAGATTAATGTTAATGGGTTGAATGACATTGGGCTCAATGTTGGAATTCAAGGCCCATTGGGAGGTCCAATCTTAATTCTACTAAAGGCCCCTCAAGTAGCCCAATTAAATGTCCAACAATGAATAAGGTGATTAAAATAAAAGAAATAATTTTGGGCCCAATATTTTTTTCGAAAATTATGTATAATATATTAGTGAGAGATTTTATGAAAAATAGATATGTATCTTGTATACAAGAATATCTAATAAAATCAAGATCTCATGGAACTATATACATATTATTTTTTTTTCGAAAATAATGAAGGAAGAAATATCAAGAATTGAATATTTAGTATTCAAGATTATCAAGATTAGAAAATTTTATAATCATGATAATCAAGATTTGAAATATTAGATATTCAAGACATTCAAGATCTTGTATTCTCACAATAAATATGAGATGATACAAGACTCCATATGACATTATCATAAGGAAGCAATTTTCGAAAATTGCAGCTTCTTTTGGGCAACAAATATTTTTTCTTTCCTTGTGTTGTGATTATTCGTGTGGCCTCCCACCAGATGTACGAGTAAGGACAAGAGAATACTTGAGAAGGCTTTTGGGTTAATCAAGAAAAGCATTTAAGTAGGACGCCTTTTGTCTCAGAAAGTGTCTTTTACCAAGGAAACAAAGGACGCCTTTTGTCTCAGAAACTGCCTTTTCTCCAGGAGGTATAATTCACTAAATCCCTTAGTTCTGCTTGTTTAGGGCATTATGTGATTATTTTTGTTCATATGTTTTGCATGCAAAGCCTGTTGTTGGGTATACAATTATTTGATTTTATTATGTTTAAATCATGATATTAATTGTAGGCTTAAATTTATATTTAGCGTAAATCCCGAATAGATCCGCGTTTAATTTCCCCAACAACTGGTATCAGAGCCGGTTTTGGGCTCTATGCGTTAAATTGTAATTTAAGTGTTTTAATATTAAATTTGAAAATTGGATAGTAGAATTGCTAGATCTTTTTTGCAGGTATCCAATTGTCATGATATTTAATATTTATTTATGCATGCATGTATGATGATGCGGTTTTAAAATCCGATTCGTTCGGATCGTTTTTCTCGTGAGAAAATCCACGGGTAGACTAGGATGTTTTTATGTAATAGACTAGTCTAGATGATAGGTTTATTTATTTTTCGTAAATAAATTGTAACCGATATCAAAGACAAAGAATGGAGATTTTAAGGCCCGGAGACAAAGTTGGTGAAATTTTGTTGCGGTCAAGTGGGAGCTTAATCGAGACGGACGATAAAGCTTGAAGACGTAAGATGATTACGATATCTCGTAGTCAAAACGAGAAATTAAACCATGACAATTGGATATAACGTGCCAATTTGTTTAATTTGTTTTGATGCATGCTTTATTTATTTAATTTGATTAAATATTTGATTTCATGAATATCGTGATGAAAAATCTCAACTCCAAAAATTACTAAGTATGTTTTAAATATAATTCGGTATTTTATTCTAGATAATAAAATTGAATTATTTGGCCTCCATGATTTATTTGTTTGTGAAGTGTTTTGGCTACGCATTGGCAAGCGCCTTTCTCCCTATCGGATAGGCCAAAAGATAAGTTCACATGAACGAATTCCCAAATGGATGATTGTGGATTATTATTAGTGGCGGTATTGACCCTCCCATTGAGTGGCTTATTCAAAACGAAGTAATAATCCTGTATTTAATCATGGTTAATAATTAGGTATAAAATTGGCATTTTATTACTCCCCATCGGAGTCCCTACCGATTTTATATGGTCAAGTGGGAGCCGACTATTAATTTTTGAAATTAAAAGTTTGTAACTGTTCTTGTTTGTAACTTTCTTAAATGTGTTTGCATAAACGTCCACACTCATCGTGGCTTATGTGAACTGTTTTAAGATGTCGACCGATTTATGCTATGTATTTTTTTTGAGATTTTATACAAAGCATAATCGAAATTGTGATAATCTTTGCAAATCGATGTATTTATTGATGCAATGAATGTTTTATTTCAATTCATCATGTCGTCTCCTTTTAATCCACTGTTTACAATACTTAAAGATAACAAATTGGAAGGTGAAAACTATGTTGATTGGAAACGTCACTTATTTATTGTCCTAACCGCACAACAACACAATTGGGTTCTTGACACCCCAAAGCCCCCTACGCCTACGGATGCGGATGTTGCTGAAAGAGAATATCATAGGGAGTGGATGAAATCCGATGAAATGGCTAGGTGTACCATTTGGCTTCAATGTCAGATGTGTTGCAACACCAACACCAAGATATGGAATCCGCTTCTGATATGATGCTAAACCTTAAGGAGATGTTCGCTCATCAAAATTATACGGCTAGGCAAATCACCATGCGAGATATGTTGTCGCTGAAAATGGTGGAGGGAACGCCCGTAAGGGATCACGTTCTCAAGATGATGGGCTACCTCAACAAGTTAGAGGTACTTGGAGCGGAATATGATGCGGAAACGCAAGTTGATTTCGTTCTCCATTCTCTACCGAAAAGCTTTGAGCAGTTCCAGTTGAACTATATGATGAATAATCAAGAGTTCACGTTGGCACAACTCTTGCAAGCTTTGGTATCGGCGAAGACACTCATGGGACACCAAACTCAAGTCTTGGTAGCAAGCGGTCCTACTTCTTCCGCACCGAAAGGTGGGAAGAAGAACAAAAAGACCAAAGGCCTGAACCAAGCTAAGGGTAAGGTGACTAATGAGGGAGGGGTCAAGAAAGCTACCAAAGGGAAGTGTTTCAACTGCGGTGAGAAAGGACATTGGAGGACGGCCTTTCCCAAGCCAAAGAAGGCCGGGAAGAAAGGTAATTCTCATGCACTTGTTGTTGAAACTTGTTTAGCGGCGTATGCTTCCCATTCGTGGGTAGTGGATACGGGAGCCACTGATCATGTATGTTTCACTTTACAGGGGTTCCAGAAAACCCGGCAACTTAGTGCAAATGAGATCCTCATCACATTGGGCGATGCTACGAGGGTAGCGGCTGTCGCAGTGGGAGACGTGCACCTATTTTTTGAAGATAGAGTTTTAGTATTAAAGGATGTATTTTATGTTCCCAGTTTTAGGAAGAATTTAATTTCGGTTTCTAAATTGTACGTTGATGGATACTCAGTTTCTTTTAATAATATGGTTGTTATTTTTCGAAATGATGAGTTCATCTGTTCGGAAACATTGGTTAATAATGTTTATACTATTAAAAGTGCACACCACACACAAAATACTTCTTATAACACATCGACTGTTTCTAAGAAAAGAAAATTTTCTTCAACCGTGAACGAAACACTTCTGTGGCATCTAAGACTTTGTCATATTAATCTAAAGAGAATTCAAAGGTTGGCGGCGGACGGCTTGTTGGAGTCTCTCCATGTTGAGCTGTTTCCAACATGTGAATCTTGTTTAGAGGGGAAAATGACCAAGAGGGCCTTCGGGGCCAAGGGGAATAGAGCTAGTGAAGTGTTAGAAATCGTTCACACTGACGTATGTGGGCCAATGTCAGTTCAAGCTAGAGGAGGTTTTGAGTATTTCGTAACTTTTACGGATGATTACTTAAGATATGGGTACGTTTACCTGATGCGGAACAAATCGGAAACCTTTGATAAATTCAAAGAGTTCAAAGCCGAGGCCGAGAAACATAGGAGAAAGAGTATCAAGTTCCTACGATCAGATCGTGGGGCGAATACCTCAGTAATGAATTTTTGACCTACTTGTCAAATGAAGGGATTGTATCCCAATTGACCGCACCCGGTACCCCTTAACAAAATGGGGTTGCGGAACGAAGAAATAGAACTCTTTTAGAAATGATCAGATCCATGATGAGTTATTCGGAGTTACCCAAGTCGTTTTGGGGCTATGCCTTGGAAACAACGGCTCACATTCTAAACTTGGTGCCATCTAAATCGGATCCTAAAACTCCCACAGAATCATGGACCGGGCGTAAGCTTAGTTTGAGACACATAAGGATTTGGGGGTGTCCGGCATATGTGTTGGACAAGGAAGCCAGAAAATTTGATCCACGTTCGGAATTGAGGCTGTTTGTAGGATACCCTAGAGGAACGAAAGGTTATAGTCCCAAGGACCAAAGAATCGTAATTAGTATGCATTCTAAGTTCTTGGAAGAAGACTATGTGAACAATAGAAAGCCCAAAAGTGAGATTACCTTAGATGAAATAAGAGTGCCTAATCCTATACCAAGGGTACAAGTTGATGTACCACTCGACACACCAACACAACCGGAGCCTCGTCGTAGTGGGAGGGTTGTGAGATAACCCGAGAGATTCATGTTCGTGGGAGAGTCTTCTGACTTGGTCCCCGGAGAAGATGAATTAGACCCATGGACATACGACGAAGCAATCCAAGACAAGGATGCGGATTCTTGGCAAACCGCAATGGAAGACGAAATGGGTTCTATGGATAAAAATGAGGTGTGGGAGCTTGTTGAGCCATCCAATGGGGTAAAACCCAATGGATATAAATGGGTCTACAAGAGAAAAAGAGGATCAAACGGGAAGGTTGAGACCTTCAAAGCTAGACTTATGGCGAAAGGATATAATCAGAAAGAAGGGATCGATTATGAGGAAACCTTTTCGCCGGTAGCCATGCTCAAGTCTATTCGTATTCTCTTGGCGATAGCTGCACTTCTTGATTTTGAGATCCGGCAAATGGATCTCAAGATAGCTTTCCTAAATGGAAGTCTTGATGAAGTAATCTATATGCGTCAACCCGAAGGCTTTATTGAAAAAGGCCAAGAGCACCTTGTATGCAAGCTTAAAAGGTCTATCTACGGACTTAAGCAAGCATCGCGAGCTTGGAATCAATGTTTTGATCAAGTAATAAAATCTTACGGTTTTGATCAAAATTAATTTGAGAGTTGTGTGTACAAGAAGTGTGTCGGAACTGCCGTGGTATTCTTGATACTATACGTAGACAACATTTTGTTCATTGGAAACAATGTGGCGGTGTTGTCAGATGTGAGGGTATGGTTGTCAAATCAGTTTGATATGATGGACTTAGGGGAAGCCGGTCATGTCTTAGGGATCAAGATTACTCGAGATAGCAAGAAAAGTGATCGGTTTATCACAAGCTTCATACATAGACACTGCTTTGAAATAGTTTAGCATGCAGAATTCCAAGAAAGGTTTTGTACCTTTTAGACATGTAATTCATCTATCAAAAGAGATGTGTCCGGAGACACAAGAAGAGATGATTGCATGAAAGGCATCCCATATGCTTCGGCAATTGGAAGCCTCATGTATGCTATGCTATGTATGAGACCGGATATCTGCTTTGCCGTAGGCATGGTAGCACGATATCAAAGTAACCCCGGGAAAGAGCATTGGACGGCTGTTAAAAACATTCTGAAATATCTAAAGCAAACTTGATATAGAATGTTAGTTTATCAGTCAGATAGTCTAATCCCCGTTGGTTAATTTGACTCGGAATTCCAATCAGATATAGATTTCATATAGATCTACCTCGGGTAATGTGTTTCGTTTGGGGAAGGAGCCATGATATGGTGAAGTGTGCATCACTGATTCTATCATGGAAGCCGAATAAGTAACTGCTTATGGAGCAGTGAAGGAATCAGTTTGGCTCAAGATCTTCTTAGTGGACTTGGATAAAATTCCAAATTTGTCTAGCACTGTAATGCTAAGGCAGATGCAAATTCAAGGGAACCAAGAGTCCACAAGGCCAACAAACACATTTAAGGATATACAATCTTAGATGAGTAATCGTTAAGAGAGGAGATGAAGATATAGCAAAGTTCGCATTGGAAGACGACCTAGTTAATCCTCTCACAAAGTGTCTGCCTCTATGTACATTCGAGAGACATGTGGAAGAAATGGGAGTCAAATGTGTTGCCAATCTGCTTTGAGTATAAGTGGGAGAAATTATTAGGAGATGTTTAGTACATAGATATGCTGTAGTATACTTAAAAGCAGACTTTGAGTATAAGTGGGAGATTGTTAGGGTTATACTAGAAAGTATGCTTTTACTTTGTATAACTAAACTGAATCTTTGAGCTTCATCTGAAATAAATCTTTTATCACTGTGCTTTAGATAAATATGAATGTTATTTATTTATTGCAGTCCGTTCATATAATAGTACAAGTTACACTATAGATAAATGTGGTGATCCCCGGATAACTCACAGCAAGATCACAATATCAGTTTCTTGTAACAAGTACTAAATTCACAACCTAGATGGGATTTGAACACCCCATTGGTAAACGGTTGATGTGTAGATCCCAGATTGGCTTATCTTGACCAAGGGATTGCACTAGTGCATAATGATGCATTGAAGAGGACCTACAGAGAGGAAATTCTTCCGTACTGATTTATGGGATGAAGAATTAGACCTCAGTGGTCATTTATTTCTAAACCTCTGTCCCTTAAATAGGACTGTGTGTGATCCGTGCGTGGCACTTTATTTTGTTATGGGTAGAGAGTCAATAAGACTCAATACTTTACATCTTGGGTGACGCCATTGAGAACATGACAGTTGCTAAGATTTAATACAGAGGAACGTGTGCTTGGAAAGTCTCGTTTGATTAGTCCCCTTGGTGGGCTCTAAATGTTCATCATACTAAATCTTGCAAGTGGAATTTGTTTCCGGTATGATGATAAAGAAGAGCTGTCCTTACTCCAAGGATAAGATGTTAAATTAATTAAAGCGTTCAGTGGCTTGATTAATAAACGGACAAGAGAATCTTAAACACGGGAAATAATGACCGGGAGCCATATGATTGTAATATGGGTTAAGATGGATAGTGCAACATTAATCCTATAGTGGAGTGAGATTAATGTTAATGGGTTGAATGACATTGGGCTCAATTTTAGAATTCAAGGCCCATTGGGAGGTCCAATCTTAATTCTCCTAAAGGCCCCTCAAGTAGCCCAATTAATCGTCCAACAATGAATAAGGTGATTAAAATAAAAGAAATAATTTTGGGCCCAACTTATCATGTTTTTTTTGAAAATTATGTATAATATATTAGTGAGAGATTTTATGAAAAATAGATATGTATCTTGTATACAAGAATATCTAATAAAATCAAGATCTCATGAAATTATATACATATTGTTTTTTTTCGAAAATAATGAAGAAAGAAATATCAAGAATTGAATATTTAGTATTCAAGATTATCAAGATAAGAATATTTTATATTCATGATAATCAAGATTTGAAATATTAGATATTCAAGATCTTGTATTTTCACTATAAATATGAGATGATACAAGACTTCATATGACATTATCATAAGGAAGCAATTTTTTAAAATTGCAGCTTCTTTTGGGCAACAAATATTTTTCTTTCCTTGTGTTGTGATTATTCCTGTAGCCTCCCACCGGGTGTACGAATAAGGACAAGGGAATACTTGAGAAGACTTTTGGGTTAATCAAGAAAAGCATTTAAGTAGGACGCCTTTTGTCTCAGAAAGTGCCTTTCACCAAGGAAACAAAGGACGCCTTTTGTCTCAGAAACTGTCTTTTCTCCAGGAGGTATAATTCACTAAATCCCTTAGTTCCGCATGTTTAGGGCTTTATGTGATTATTTTTGTTCATATGTTTTGCATGCAAAGCCTGTTGTTGGGTATACAATTATTTAATTTTATTATGTTTAAATCATGATATTAATTTTAGGCTTAAATTTGTATTTAGCGTAAATCCCGAATAGATCCAAGTTTAATTTCCCAACAATTCCTTGGAGGTTAAGGCTCCATCCCAGTTGACCACTCCTGAGGGACTTCGCCAAGTGGCTCGGGCTCTGCTTCTCAAAGATGGAACAGCTCTAGACTGCCCAGAAACGGTGGAATCTGAATTCATCTTACCAGCAGAGAACTTCGCCATCTCATAAGATGATCACGTGACTTCTGATATGTTAAATAAGATAAAAGAATATTTTGATGATCATATCAGGGAAGTCAAGGCCACTCTGCTGGCGGCCAAGTCTGCTGCCACCTCTCTGATAGAGAAGCATGTCCACCAAGTGCTGCTAGATCACAGGAACAAGCTTCAGGAAAGCCTTGAGGACAGTTTGTATGTCACCAGGAAGGAGCTATACTTCACTCGAAAGAGGTTTGAACAAACTGCTCAAGCCTTCGCTGACGATGCCAAGGCCTCTTTTTCTGCTGAGTATGACAAGATCAGATTACTTACTGGCAACTTGGAGAAAGAAGTTGCTGAGTGCAAGGATGGCCAAGCAGATCTCAAAGCTGCTGTTGAGAAGATTCCCATTTCGCTTCATTCTTCATCCGCTTTTGATGATATTAAAAAGGGGGAAGAGAAGAACTCAGCTGATATTGTTGCCCTGCAAGCTGAGACTGCCTCTCTAAAGACTGAGATGGCCTCCCTGAAGGCCTTGTTGGTGGACAACAATGGTGTCCTGTTAGCCAGGCTCCAAAACGTTGAAGAGTATGTTAATACTCGAAATCTGGCACAGCACCGGGCTTAGGAGATGAGAGATCAGAAGATGGCTGAGGCTATAAAGAGGCAAGAAGAGGCTACTGAAGTAAGGGAAAAGCATAAGCACATAATGAATGCAGAACTTGATGCTAAGCTTGCCAGAGAACTGCAGATGGCTGAGAAGGAGACTCCAGAGGAGAGAAACAAGAGACATGAACGAGAGATGAACGATCAGCTGGAGAGACGCTCTCAGAGGAGGCTGAAGAAAGAGAGAGGGCAGTTCCCCAGAGCAGACTAAAGGGTAAGTTTGTTCCTGGGTCAGACGAGCCTCTGATTGAGATTTTCACTCCAGACATGAACGAAGCCATGGTCTCACTCTGGAGGACCATCAACGCTAGAGCTTTCATTCAGTTCTATGTGCTTAGGGGAGAAGATTCCAGATCAGCTGAGGAGAAGAACAGAGAATTCAGAGAGTGGTTGAAGGAGAACTATCCAGTTTTCTTCAGGTTCATCACTGAGGTCATGGTCAACCTCAGTACCCAGCCTGAACTTCCCGAGTTTGAACTCTTTCCACACCCACTGATGCCAATGGAAATCTCGACTGGGGGAGGTTCGAAGGATCTGGATGGATATGGTGACTCGATTTCTCCCAACTCTCCTTGATACTTCATTGCGTACCCTGAAAGCTATTGAGAAGAGGTTCCTAGACTGGATGCAGGTACGTATCAGTTCCAGAAAAGCTTTGGTGTAATAGTCCAGCTGAGTCAGCTGTAGGCAGGTTTCTGTTCTGCTTGTAATTCTCCTTTTGTTAATGAAGTCTTTATATTCCAGACAACTTCTTGTTGTCAACTACTTTTATATTTCTGTTTAAAGGATCATATATAAAGATCTTATTTTCTGTCCTATCTTGATCTTGATTTAATACGTTCATCTTTTGAGATCAGCTGAGTTTGTTTTGATATCATCAAAAAGGAGGAATTTGTTAGGATATTCTTGTTAGATGTTTTGATGATATGATAAACCAATCAGCTTGTAATAGGACAAGCTGAACCTGATAGTTAGCTGATAAATAGTTAGGATAAGATAGGTTTTAGTAAGGGGGATCAACCTTGCTGCCTAGAAGATCCAAGGCTTTCATAGAGAAGAAGACCAGCTAAGACATTGAAGACTTAGCAGATTCCAGAAGACAGAAAACCTGAGCAGCTGACATTTGAAGAAGCTGGAATAGAACATCAGAGGAGTCAGATCAGCTGATATCAAAAGATCAGCTGAGCACGTCGCAGACAAGACAAGGACTAAGACTCCACACGAAGTCCAAAACATCAGCTGAGGTGCACCAGCAGAGCAGCACACCAGCTGAGGTGCACCAGCAGACCAACACATTAGCTGAGGTTTAAGTATCAGCAGACCGATACACCAGCTGAGGAGACAAATCAGCTGGAGTCGTGTGCTCTACCCAAATTCTACGTAATCATGCTAAGGGTTGAGTTGCGACAACAAGAAGATTCCCAGAATAGAAAATCAATCAATCAAGGGGACAAACTTGATTGATTGAGCATCGCAAAGATTTCTGGGAATCATGACGAAGATTCAATCAATCTCGATGATTGAGTGAGTCCTAATTTATGGGATTTCAGATCTGTACTCAATCTCAACAGCTAGTTGATTTGAACCTACAAATAAGAGTGCCAGTGAAGATTTCAAGTATTGACCTACACGCGTTTTAGCTTGCCGAAACTCTGTCAAAATCTTCACTCGTACTCAACACCATTTATTCATATCTATCCTTTGTAAGCTTTGTAGAAGCTGTTAGAAGTCAATTGCCATTAAAACATTGACTGATTGTAAGAGAGTTTGACTCTCATAGTTTGTGAGTAAGTGAGAGAGAAGTTAGTGGAGAACCCCACAAGTCCAATTGGATTGTGGAGAGTGGAGTAGGACCTTTATCCGAACCACTATAAGTCTTTATGGCTCGTGTCCTTTATTTTCTGTTCTTATCTATGCTCAAATCACTAAACAGGTTTTCATTAAAATGATTCCGCACTCAAACACACAACGCACAATTTTCAAAACCAGACACTCTCTAAGTTGTCTGCTGTTTATAAAATTAAGTTAAAATCAGATAAAGGCTTTGAAACCCGTCAAGTCTATTCAACCCCCCTTCTAGACTTGACTTAGGGTTTTCTTACCCTAAAAACTGCCTTTGGGACGAACACACAATACCTCACCCCTTAGAACAATGGCACCATGAGAGCATCTCTTGGATAATAAACACCTACAACATCAAAAGCACTAATCCAACAAAAAAACAAGAAACAATCCAAACAATAAATAAAAAGGATGGTTGCCTCTCATCTAGCGCTTAGGTTAACGTCCCTTAGCCGGACGACATTAAAGCTCAGATCAAGGTGGATCGAAATCAAAGAGCCTCAATCGGTTTGTCACTTCCTTTGGCGTTAAGTTGTAATAAAGCTTCAAACGATGTCCATTTGCATAGAAAAATTCCCCCTTATCATTCATGAGCTCATACCAACCACTTGCGAAGCAATTAGAGATTGTGAAAGGTCCGCTCCACTTCGATTTTAACTTCTCGGGGAACAACTTAAGTCTGAATTAAACAGAAGGACTTGATCAAGCATCTAGAAGGACTTTTCTTTAATTTTTGTATCATGCCATCTCTTTGTCTTCTCTTTAATAATCTTGGCATTCTCATATGCCTCATCCCGAAATTCATCCAATTCATGCAATTGCAAAAGCCTCTTCTCCCCACACAACTTCTCATCAAAATTCAACTTCTTTGTAGCCCAAAAAGCCTTGTGCTTGAGTTCGAGGGTTAAGTGGCAAGGCTTCCCATGGACTATTTGGTAGGGAAAAAGGTTCAAGGGAGTCTTGAAGGTCATACGATATGCCCAAAGATAATCCTCCAACTTAAGAGCCCAATCTTTCCTATTTGCATTAACGGTCTTCTCAAGTATTAGCTTGATTTGGTGATTCGACACTTCCGCTAATCCATTCGTTTGAGGGTGATAGACCGTTGACACCTTATGCTTCACGTCATACGTCACTAGAAGATTTTCCAACGCCCTATTCACAAAGTGACTACCCCCATCACTAATCAAGGATCGAGGAACACCAAAACGAGCAAATATATTCTTTCTCAAGATCTCCATAACAACTCTTGCATCATTCAACTTAGTGGGGATCGCCTCCACCCACTTTGATACATAATCAACCGCCAAAAGAATATAAACATATCCATGAGATGGTGGGAAGGGTCACATAAAATCTATACCCCATACATAAAAAACTTCTACCTCTTGGAAAACATTCCAGGGAATCTCATTTTTTCTTGATAACCCCCCACTCTTCGGCATCTATCACACCTAGCAACAAACATAGGACAATCTTTAAAAATGGAAGGCCAATAGAATCCGCATTGGAGTACCCTTTGAGCCATTTTTGTAGAGCCAAAATGTCCCCCACATGGTAATGAGTGCCAATAAGTGATCACACTCTCAATCTCCTCATGCGGAATACACATCCTAATAATAGAATCCACACATTTTCGATACAAGTAGGGGTCATCCCAAATGTAATGATGAACCTCCTTATAAAATCTCTTTCTTGCATTAGAGTTCTGTTTGCCAAAATCGTGTATGATTTCCACGCAAGTGTACGTGGTCGTTGTTGTCGTGGCAAGTTAACCAAGTTGAATATCAAACACAGGGAAACGATGTGATATCAAGCAAGCATTCAATGTCTACAAAAGGCTAATAGCTAGGAAAGCAAGAAAAGGATCATGATTTCTATTTACTTCAACAAAGCAAAGTAAATCTAGCTATCACCTCAAGGAAGTGAGCAAAAGTGGTGTGTGTGCATGGAAGTAATCCTACTATGGTTCCTTTAGTGTCCTATCCATCCTAGCATGCAAAAGGTCTCTTGGTGTCTTAGTCAAGCCAACTAGTGTCTAGATCTCTCTACAACACAAGCTAAGAGCTCTATTAGGTGTCTAGATATCTCTACAACCCCTAACACTCCAATTAAGAGGTCTTAGGCTAATATGCAATTCTCATTGGTTATACAAGCCAAATATCAAACACTTGGTATGCATAAAGTTGTTACAGCTCAATTCTCGTTTCATTGATAAAACATATAAGCCATACAATCCAATTAAACGTCCCAAGCATTCATACAAGTCATTAATAAGAGAACTAATCCATCAAGATCACTAATTCATGCATAGGATTAACAAGAGACTAAATTCACCATAGTAATCATACAACTATGCAACAAGGATATTAGCCCATGGCTAATAGGAATTGAAATTCAACAATTAAGCAATAGACAAACATGATTAACACTAATATGAAATGAAATACAAGAAATCTTACCAATTGTTGGAGAATTGAAATACATGCATCAAACCTTGAAAAGCTATCTTCTAATCCGGAATGCAAAATGAGAAATTGAACCGTACAATCGTAGCTAATAACTAGACTAAGCTAATGGAACAAACGGATTAACAATCCAATGGTTGGATCAAAAGATATTGTAGAAAGAAGTATGTATTCTACCTAAGAACCCACTAAGTAACCTCTAATCTCTCTCTCTAAAACTACCCAATGATCTAACTAATGACTAAGATGCCTTGAGAATCTGATCCTTGAGGTATTTATAGTGCCCATAATATTTAGTCCAAAGTGCCCTTCATTAAAACAAGTGAAAATACAAAAATATCCCTGAAATCTGGGATTTTAACACTGCTGCCGACCACAAGCATAGGTGCTGCCGACCTTGATCGACAACTTGGTCGACACAAGTCCATTACTGCCGAGCACCAATGTACTCGTTGCCGATTGCGGTCGCGCCTTCACACGCGCAGGCCTTGAGCTGCCGCCTCAGACAACGGGCGTGCGACTTCAATGGACATCCTGCCAACTTGCTTGTATGTGCTGTCGAGTTGAATACTTAGCTCGGGAAATGCTCGACTCTCCTCGTTTTTATCATATCTTGAGTTCTAGAACTCCGATTGACTCGATTCTTTTTACGTTGCGACCCTCTCTTCAAGCTCTTCAACATGAAACATCAATTGCTTCCATTGGCTCAACTCCAGATTTTAGGACTTTTCTTGATTTTGCTCATTTCTTCCTCGTTTTGCTCATTTTTACCTACAAAGCACATTTTCTTACCACAAAAGGGTTAATAGGACAAAGTATATCATTTTAGGTTCAAATATGAACATAAGCACATAAAAAACATATAGAAATGGATGCAAAAAGATATAATTATGACCCTAATCACACCCCCAAACTAGATTGTTGCTCTTCCTCGAGCAACGAAGCGATAAGATAAGGGAATAATTGTATCAATGAAGCATCAAGCACACAATCAAATGCCATAGAATCTTAGCTCAATATCAAACAAGTCTAAAATGAAATTTCATCAAATCAACAATCAAAATTGAATCAATGAACAAATTGTCAAATCAACAAGTCATGATCCTCACATAGAAGTGTATAGCTCATCTCTCAAGTGTTTAAGTTCACTCAATCATCACACCATGATATAAATACTACCATAAGCTTGGCTCAAGTCTCAAATTCTCGACCACTTGAAATGACAAATTATTCACACATCAATGAGGACTTTCATAAGGTTGTAATGTTGGCTCTTTGGTAGGGAAGGATAGATATGGATAAGAGTGACTAAGTATGAGAAAGAATCAAGTAATAGTCATTCACATCTTCATGCAATTGTGCACATTCTTCATGCTCTTCAAAATCAGACTTTCAAGATCATTCATCCCTTACTTTGCAATTAATTGTCATACTCACAACAAAGGTCAACATAACCATATTTTCAACAAAAGTCAACTTTTCTCATGCTTTGCTAGTACTTGCCTTTTTCAAAAAAATTCAATCCATGCATAGAATTCTTCATATCTTCCACTTTAGTCCACCATGTTCTTCATCGTATCACCAATCTTCCTTCCTTCTTTTCACTCTACTAATCATAGGGGCAAGAGTTGCAAAAAGGAAGGAAATGGCTTAAAGTGTGGTTAGCCAAAGGAAAGGTCTATAGGCACAAAATGGTTAGCAATGGATAATAACATCAAGGTAGGCTTATAGGGCAAAGTGAATCAATATAAATCCAAGAAATACCTCAAATCATATCATGTGAAATCAATGTCTAATGTAGCCTCAAACAAGACCAAAGCCAAGTTCTAGAGTATAATGCACATGTGTGGAACTAACATCAAAGAATATCATCCGTTCAAGATTGAAACGGTCATAAATGGCTCAAGACTCACAGGTATAGGGTGATCATGACTCATCTCATATAAAAATGCTCATATCATTGTTTGCCAAAATTGTAATGAATTCCACGCAAGTGAACGTGGTCGTTGTTATCGTGGCAAGTTAACCAAGTTAAATATCGAACACTGGGAAACAATGTGATATCAAGCAAGCATTGAATGTCTACAAAAGGCTAATAACTAGGAAAGAAAGAAAACCATCAAGGTTTCTATCTACTATGGAAAAGCAAAGTAAATCCTAATTATCACCTCAAAGAAGTGAGCTAGTGTGAAGTGTACATAGAAGTAATCCTACTATGGTTCCTCTAGAATCCTATCTATCCTAGCATGCGAAAGATCTCTTGGTGTATTAATCAAGCCAACTAGTGTCTAGATCTCTCTACAACACAAGGTAGGACTCTATTAGGTGTCTAGATCTCTCTACAACTCCTAACACTCCAATTAAGAGGTCTTAAGCTAATATGCAATTCTCAATGGTCATACTAGCAATATATCAAACACTTGGTATGCATAAGGTTCTTATAGCTCAATTCTTATTTCATAGCTAACCATATAAGCCTTACATTCCAATTAAACATCCCAAGCATTCATACAAGTCATTAATAATATAACTAATCCAACAAGATCACTAATTCATGCATAGGATTAACAAGAACTAAATTCACCATAGTATTCATACAACCATGCAACAAGAAATTAGCTCATGGCTAATTGGAAATGAAAATCAACAATTAACATTCTAAGCATCATGAATATTAACTAAAACATGATAATTAAAGAGAAACTTACCCATTGTGGATTAATGGAAATACAAGCATCAAATCTTGAAAAGCTATCTCTAAATCCGGAATGAAAAATACAAAAATAAGGATGAAGATTGAATCTAACTAGGGACCCATTAAGTAACTACCTAATTCTCTCTCTAAACTAATCTAAGAACTTGGAATAATGATCTCTCTCTTGAGAATCTGATCCTTGAGGTATTTATAGTGGCCACAATGCTTAGTCCAAAGTGCCCTTCATTAAATGCGTGAAAATATGAAAATAGCCCTGAAATTTCGGATCTTTTGCACTGCTGTCGCCCAACACCTTGAAGGCTGTCGACCAAGCTGGTCGACAGCTTTGTCGACAGAGGTGCAATCTGTCACGCAAGAGCTGGCCGCCTGCCGTCCGAGCTTGGTCGCGTGCTTAGTCGCTTGATGCCTGTCTTTCCAGGGATACGGTCGCGCGCTGGCTGCCGTCTGATGAAGGGGATCCTGTCGATTGAGGTACTTAGTGTCGGTCGATGCGCGACTTCCTCGTTTTTGTCCTATCTTGAGCTCTAGAACTCCGATTGACTCGATTCTTTTTGCGTTGTGACCCTCTCTTTAAGCTCTTCAACATGGGATATCAATTTCACCAATTGGCTAAACTCCAGCATTTCGAACTTTTCTCAAACTTGCTCGTTTCTTCCTCGTTTTGCTCGTTTTCACCTACAATCACAACTTTCTAGCCAAAATGGGTTAAATACACAAAGTATCGCATAATAGGGTCAAATATGAACATAATATCACCAAAAAAATATAGAAATGAGTGCTAAAAACATGCAATTATGATCCTAATCACTTCTATTCCCCGTTGGCTCACCAGATGTCCCAGGAACTTTCCCGAATGTACACCGAAGCTACTTTTCTTGGGGTATAACTCCATGTTGTAGTGGCGTAGTATGTCAAAGGTTTGCTTTAGGTGGTTGAGGTGGTCCTACTTTTGCAAACTCTTAACAACTATGTCGTCCACATAAGTCCGAACGGCATCCTTTCCCAGCAATACATGTTTTTGTTGGTGTAGAACACCGTATGTTCCTGGTCATCTGGGTGCATTGCTATCTGGTGATAGACCACAAAAGTGTCCATGAATGTCATCATCTCATGGCCTGCGGTGCTATCTACAAGCTGATCAATGTGGGGTAGTGGAAAGTTATCTTTCGGGCATGCCTTGTACAGGTCCGTGAAGTCGATGCATAGTCTCCAAACTCCGTTGGACTTTTTCACCAGAACCGGGTTCGCGACCCACTACGGACATAAGGCTTCCTTGATCAACTTGTTGTCCAACACTAAGTACCTTGGTCGACAGAGGTGCAATCTGTCGCGCAAGACTTGGCCGTCTGCCGTCCGAGCTGGTCGACAGCTTAGTTGCTCAATGCCTGTCTTTTCAGGGATCCGGTCGCGCGCTGGCTGCCGTCTGATGAAGGGGGTCCTGTCGAGCGAGGTATTTAGTGTCGGTCGATGCGTGACTTCCTCGTTTTTGTCATATCTTGAGTTCTAGGACTCTGATTGACTCGATTCTTTTTACGTTGCGACCCTCTCTTCAAGCTCTTCAACATGGGACATCAATTGCACCAATTGGCTAAACTCCAGAATTTCGGACTTTTCTCAAACTTGCTTGTTTTTTGCAGGTTTCACTCGTTTTCACTACAAAACATAATTTTCTAGCCAAAAAGGGTTAAATGCACAAAGTATATTATTTTAGGGTCAAATATGAACATAAGCACATCAAAACCATATAAAAATGGATACAAAAAGATGCAATTATGACCCTAATCATACCCCCAAACTAGATTGTTGCTCGTCCTCGAGCAAATAAAAGCAATAATATAGGGGAATAATTGTATCGATGAAGTATCAAGCACACAATCAAATGCCATATATACATCACCTAATGTCATGCAATCTATCAATGTAATGTCATCTCATCAACCATCTACATTAACATCAATGAACACAAGATCAAATCAATGAGTCAAAATCCTCACAAGATAGTGTATCACTCAAGCTCTCAAGTATATGAGGTTCACTCAACATCACATATAGTACATCCACTGCCATAAGGTTGATAAAAGTCTCAAATTCTCCACCACTTGACAAGTAACTCATCATCAAATCAAAGAGGACTTTTATTTGGTTGTAGTGTTGGCTCTTTGGTAAGGGTGGGATATTTTTGGATAGAAGTGACTATCACACTAGTGGAGCAAGAGGTCAAGATACTTAGCTAGAATATCTCTACTCTTCCCAAGATAGGTTGCAAGTGATCAAGTTGCAACACCATTTCAACCACAAAACACTTCTTTTCACACTTCTTTCTTTCAAGCATTTTTCCACTTCCTTTCTTTTGCAATTTTGCATCACATTACCAACACCTTAGGAACATAAGCTCTTTTTCACATCTTTTCAGTCAACACAACTTCCACTTTTTTTTTTACATCTTCGTCTTTTGTCTCTTTCACTTTTCTTCACCATCTCATCCACCAAGCTTGCTTTCAAAACATGTAACCTTCATATCCTCATAAAAGCTCCACTAGTAATAGGGAAAATAAGACTCAAAATGAAGGATAATCAAGCTACAATCATAGGTTGCCAGAGGAAAAGGCCAAAGGCACGAAATGGCTAACTATGGAATCAATGTCATGGCATGGATAATTTGGCTAAGTGACTCATATAAAATCAAAGATGGTCTCAAATCATTTTTGACAACTCATTACAAAATGTGATCTCAAACAAGACTCAAATCAAGTTCTAGAGTGGAAATGAACCATGTGGATCTCACATCAAAGAAATATCATCCGTTTAAGATTGAAACGGGGGCTCAAACCTCACAGGTCAAGGTGATCATGACCCATATCATATCAAACATGTACACATCAATCATGTATCAAGCATCAAAGAATCAACTACACTATAGACAAAAAATGAATTAGGCAATATACACACTACACTTAACAATGCACTATCTACATCATCCACATAATCATAAGCATATCTCATGCCACACTACTCTCAACTAGCAACATAATGGCAATAATCAACAAGCAAAACAAGGCACATGATAAACATATGGTCTAAAACATCATGGAAGCACTAGAAATCAACATAAGCATAGCATTGCAATGATATTTACGAAACGAACACACCCCCCAAACTTTTTTGGACCAAGGGTCTAAAAAGTTTGGCAAAGAGTGGAGAAAGGATCATGCAATGCTCAAATCAAAGCACAATACAAAAAAAATCAACACTTAAGCTCAAAATAGCAATCTACAATCAAGAAAACTCAACCTAAGAAATGGAAACACATATGGGGATAAGTGTAAAGACATACCTTGACTTGGGATTAAGAATAGGAGAATGACTTGCCACTTACACAAAAATGTCCTTCTTGGTCAAGTGAGAAGAGAAATCTCCTCATCACACCTTCTCAAGCTCACAAATCACATCAATTATCATTGCAAATCAAAATTTTAAGAACGAACACACCTCCCCAAACTTTTTCTGATCAAGGATCCTAAAAGTTTGGCAAAGAGTGATGAAAATAGGATTTGCAATGAATCAATGAACAAACAATGCATATATAAGCTCAAGTAAACCAATAAATCATCATATATTCTAAGAGGGAACACCCCCAAACTAGGATAAATCGCATGCACCAACCAAGATAATAGAATACACTACCTCATATGAAGAAAATCAAAACAAATAACACTATCTAAACTACAAAGCAATCCTAATAAGAAAGAAAAAAATTCAAGGATGAGTTGCCCCCCATCTAGCGCTTGGATTTAACGTCCCCTAGCCGGACGCACCATTGTTAGCTAAATGGCCAAGGATATTTGTCTTCCTTGCCATCCCACTCTAATCTCAAAGCATCATAATTAAGAAAGCATGTAGGATTTCTACCCTATACCCCTACTTTCCTTATCAATTTATACTTGTAAGCACAAGCATTTTCTTTCTCATTTCTTCTCAAACCAATCCACCCCCATCTCTTACTATCAAACATATTCAAGAGGATTTTCAATTCAATCTTATCATTAATTAATTCAGGAGGTAAGATAAATTCACAATGAACAACTTTATCAATTAAAGCACAAGTGGAAGAGTCTAAGAGTTTAGAAATGTTTATTTCAATTGTAGGCTCCTCTTCCACTTTATTTGGTAGTTCTTTTTCCATGAAGCTCATGTCCATAAGTGGACATTCATCTTCCTCTTCATGTTCTTTCTCCATTCCTCCTTTTGAATATTCTATTTTCTTATCTTCCACTTCTCGTTCTTGATTCCTATCAATATATACAAAGGAAGTATCATATTCATCATCATCATAAAGAGGATTGATATCAAACTCAATATAATTGTAAAAAGGATTCATAAAGCTCTTAAAATCGGAAGTATCTTGAGCATGAGTAAATTTGATCTCTTCAAAATCATCTTTAGCTTCTTCATCCTCTTCACTTTCATCAATTTCTTCTTTTTCCTCTTCCTTTTCACATTCTTCTCTTTCTTCTTCTTCTAATTCATCATTCTCTTCTTCTTGCTTCCTAATCAATATAGCATGAGGAAATTTATAAGCAATATCATCATCAATAGTAGGAATTTCATAGTCAATGTAAGCATGAGAAGGTTCAATAGACATTTGAGCTCCAATACAATTTACAATAGAAAGAGATTTAATTGTCTCATGATGATGATCATCTTCATCTTCCACCATTCTTTCCACTTCCCCTTTTTCTTTATCATTACCCCCATCTTCCTCCTCATAATCAACTTGGATGCTCAATTGCTCCAATTGGAACTCCAAATTTGTGATTTGATGACTTTGAGACATGAGTATTTCATCAAACTTCTTGTTTGTTTCCTCATAGTCCCTTTTCCATTCCATTCTCATTTCTATCAATATCTTGAGGATTTGAGCTAACATATCTTCCACATAGCTTGAAGAAGTGTCCTCTTGATGGAAAGTCATAGGAAGGTATGGAGTGTAGGAGCATGTATAATCATGATGAGAGTAGGAATCTTGATATGACATTTCGCAAATCTTATAGGCTTGTTGGGTCAATTGCCCCAATTGGAGCTCTAAGCTCTTGATTTGATCTCCTTGAGTTTTGACAATTTGATCAAACTTCACATTGGTCTCCTCAAAGAACCTTGTAGCTTCAATGCTCATCTCTTCCAATTCCTTGAGAATGTGAGCCAGAGTCTCATTTAAATGGCTAGGAGGAGTTTCTTCTTGGGAAGGCATAGGTGATGGTAAAGTGTAGGAATGTGGATCTTCATAGGAGTAGGAATCTTAGATATATATGAGTTAGAAGGATAAGAAACTTCTTGTGGAGGTGGTGGAATTATGGTTTGGTTCCATAACATCACCATTATGTACTTCATACACTCTTCTAACATGGTGACTTTATCAAAAGTGGTGCAGGGTTTAAATGGGTAAAGTTGATAAATGTATGGATTAGGAGATGATATATTTTGTGGAGAATACGAGTAATGATTGTATTCGCCCATCTTCAATACAGTTCACTCCTACAAAAATCATGCAAGTATCAACACTCACCAAGAATAGTCAAGTAAACAAAGAAACAAAGAAAAACAAAGTAAACATCAATAAAAGCCTAACAAAGAGATCATTTCCCCGGTAATGGCGCCAAAAACTTGTTTTGGCATTGCCGGGACTCAAGGATGCTCAAGCAAACAAACAATACAAACCAACAACATTCAAAAACATTCAAGTAAACAAACAATACTTGCTTAACAAAGAGATTGTTTCCCCGGCAACGACGCCAAAAACTTGTTTGCCAAAATCGTGATGATTTCCACGCAAGTGAACATGGTCGTTGTTGTCGTGGCAAGTTAACCAAGTTAAATATCGAACACAGGAAAACGATGTGATATCAAGCAAGCATTGAATGTCTAAAAAAGGCTAATAGCTAGGAAAGCAAGAAAACCATCAAGGTTTCTATCTACTATGGCAAAGCAAAATAAATCCTAACTATCACCTCAAAGAAGTGAGCAAGTGTGAAGTTTACATGGAAGTAATGCTACTATGGTTACTCTAGAATCCTATCCATCCTAGCATGCAAAAGATCTCTTGGTGTATTAATCAAGCCAACTAGTGTCTAGATCTCTCTACAACACAAGGTAGGGCTCTATTAGGTGTCTAGATCTCTCTACAACTCCTAACACTCCAATTAAGAGGTCTTAGGCTAATATTCAATTCTCATTGGTCATACTTGCAATATATCAAACACTTGGTATGCATAAGGTTCTTATAGCTCAATTATCATTTCATAGCTAACCATATAAGCCATACATTCCAATTAAATATCCCAAGCATTCATACAAGTCATTAATAAGAGAACTAATCCAACAAGGTCACTAATTCATGCCTAGGATTAACAAGAACTAAATTCACCATAGTATTCATACAACCATGCAACAAGGAATTAGCCCATGGCTAATTGGAAATGAAAATCAACAATTAACATTCTAAGCATAATGAATATTAACTAAAATATGAGAATTAAAGAGAAACTTACCAATTGTGGATTAATGGAAATACAAGCATCAAACCTTGAAAAGCTATCTCTAAATCTGGAATGAAAAATACAAAACTGAACCGTAGAAACGTAGCTTAAATTGAGAGAAGAATGTAGGAACAAACGGATCAGAATTCTGACGGACGGATCAAAAGTTATGGAAGAAAGAAGATTGAATCTAACTAAGAACCCACTAAGTAACTACCTAATTCTCTCTCTAAACTAATCTAAGAACTTGGAATAATGAACTATCTCTTGAGAATCTGATCCTTGAGGTATTTATAGTGCCCACAATGCTTAGTCCAAAGTGCCCTTCATTAAATGCGCGAAAATATGAAAATAGCCCTGAAATTTCGGATCTTTTGCACTGCCGTCGCCCAACACCTTGAAGGCTGTCGACCAAGCTGGTCGACAGAGGTGCAATCTGTTGTGCAAGACTTGGCCGTCTGCCGTCCGAGCTGGTCGACAGCTTAGTCGCTCAATGCCTGTCTTTCCAGGGATCCGGTCACGCGCTGGCTGCCGTCTGATAAAGGGGGTCCTGTCGAACGATGTACTTAGTGTCGGTCGATGCACGACTTCCTTGTTTTTGTCATATCTTGAGTTCTAGGACTCCGATTGACTCGATTCTTTTTGCGTTGCGATCCTCTCTTCAAGATCTTCAACATGGGACATCAATTGCACCAATTGGCTAAACTCCAGAATTTTGGACTTTTCTCAAACCTTCTCGTTTTTTGCCGGTTTCGCTCGTTTTCACTACAAAACATGATTTTCTAGCCAAAAAGGGTTAAATGCACAAAGTATATTATTTTAGGGTCAAATATGAATATAAGCACATCAAAACCATATAAAAATTGATGCAAAAAGATGCAATTATGACCCTAATCAATCATCAAAATCTCAAGTATCATCAAATCCCTAGCACAAAAGACAACATACGAATCAAGTCATAACTCCACTACATCCAATATGTACTCTCAACTCATCCACAGAATCATAAACATATCTCATGCCATACTACTCTAAACTAGCAACATAATGGCAATCATAACATTGGTCTAAAAACATCATAGAAGCACTAGAATCATCCTAAACATAGCATTGCAATGAGATTTGCGAAATGAACACACCCCCAAACTTTTTTGGACCAAGGGTATAAAAAGTTTGGCAAAGAGTGGAGAAAAGATCATGTAATGCATAAATTAAAGCACAATACCACCAGAATCAACACTTAAGCTTAAAATAACAATCTAAAAATCAAGCAACCTAACCCTAGGAATGAAAGCACATATAGAGATAAGTGTAAATACATACGTTGAATTGGGATTATGTATAGGAGAGTGAATTGCCACTTACACGAAAATGTCCTTCTTGGCCAAGTGAAAGAAAAATCTTCTCCTCACACCTTTCTAGAGCTCACAAATCACATCAGTTATTATTACAAATAAAAAATTTGAAGAACGAACACACCCCCCAAACATTTTCGAATCAAGGATCCTAAAAGTTTGGCAAAGAGTGATGAAAATAAGATTTGCAATGAATCAATGACCAATAAAAGCACATACAAGCTCAACTAAACCAAGAAATCATCATATATAACAAGAGACAACACCCCCAAACTAGAGTAAATCATATGCACCAACCCAAGGTAAGAGAACACAATACCTCATATGAAGCAAATCAAAACAAATAAGTTATCTCAACTACAAAGTAAACCTAATAAGAAAGAAAATTTTAAGGATGGGTTGCCTCTCATCTAGCGCTTGGATTTAACGTCCCCTAGCCGGACGACACCAATGTTAGCTAAACGGCCAAGGATATATTTCGTTCTCGCCATCATACATCAATCTTATAGCAACATGATCAAGGAAACAAGTAGGATTTCTACCCCAAACACCTACTTTTCTTTTCAATTTATATTTGTAAGCACAAGGATTTTTCTCTTCATTCCTTCTGAACCATATCCACCCCATCTCCTACTATTAACATATTCAAGAGGATTCTTAATTCAATCTTATAGTCAATCAATACAAGAGGCAAGACAAATTCACAATGAACAACATTATCAAATATAGTACAAATAGAAGAGCCTAGGGGTAGAGAAATGCTTATTTCATTTGTAGGCTCCTCCTCCACTTCATTTTGTTGTTCTTCTCCATTTATGCTCATGTCCCATAGTGGACATTCATCTTCCTCTTCTTGTTCATTCTCTTCTCTTCCTCTTGAATTATACTTTTTCTTCTCCTCCACTTCTTGTTCTTTTACCTCCTTCTTCTCCTCTTCATGATTCCTATCAAGGCATACACTAGGATACTCTATATCATCATTTTTAGTACATTGGTTTAGATTTTGATGTATGCAAAATAATGTGTTTAAATTGATATTTTGATCTAACACTTGTATTAAGGAAATTGGTGTTTGAAACATATAGTTGTAAGTGAAGTCTGCAGTTGTGTATTTGATCAATCTACAGCCAGACATGATCCTACAGCTGTAAGGTCTCTCTACAGCCAATTTTTTATATTGACAGGACTCTACAGCTGCAAGGTTGAAAACTCTACAGCTGCAAAGAACCGTTTGAAGAGATGGTGCTAGTCAAAGATTAATTAAAGATAATGAAGACCTTTAAGCACTATTAGTGTAGCTCTTAAGCACTCACTAAACTGTACTTAAAGTGGAGGATTTTTCTTAATTCTGGAGCTTAATGAAGATTAGTTATAAGAAGGCCAGAATTCTGAAGAAAAGGACATAGTACAATCAGTACTATCCTGTGTGAAGGATGAAGACCACCTCACACATGCCAACGGAGAGAGAGGAGCCTTATCTGAATTTGGCACCTGAGTGGTGTAACAGTGGATGTAGGTGGTCTTTTTATAGACACTGAACCACTATAAACCTGGTCTATTTACTTTCTACTCTTTATACTCATGTCCTGCATATTTAAATTACTTGTTACATTCATCATTGTTTTGAAACCTGTTGTGCATAAAAACTTTATGTTCATCACAAAGAAAAACTTACTCTACAGTTGTAGACTTTCATAAGTCACTCAACTGTTAAGTTTAGTTTATATTGTTTTTCATTAACACTCACTTTATTGTGCTGCACATTAGAGTATTCTCAATACAATCTTAATTGTGACAACTCCTCTGATATTCTTGTGTACAAGTGATTGTTTATTTTGCAAGTTTTTAAACTCTGCAGCTGCAAACTTCTCTAAGTCCACAGCTGTAAATCTTTGTGGTCCAGTTTTAAAACCCTTGTAAACTTACTATTTTAAACTTCAAAAAGGCTACTGTAAGGTTCTAGAATCCATCCTTTTGAAAAGTTTCAAAAATCTATTTTTGGACTCAAGGTCTATTCACCCCCCTCCTCTAGACCTTGACCAAATTAAGGGACCAACAAGTGGTATCAGAGCAGTTGCCTTACCACTGCTTTGATCAGTACCTAGCTAGATCCTTTTTGGTTTTTGAAAAACACACCTGCATACTTGCATGGCTCCCAAGGTGAAATCCAAAGTTCCAATGTTCTCTGCTGAGGACTATGACGAATGGAAAATTAGAATGCAAGAACATTTGTCTGCAATCAATGATGAGATGTGGTCTATCATAGAGGATGGCCCTATACTTATTGTGAAGGTCAACACTGCAGCTGATCAGTCAGCTGGACTAGCTCAGATTATCCCCAAACCCAGAAGCGAATGGACTGAGGATGACAAGAGAAGGTCCAACCTTGAAAATGTTGCAAAGAATACTATTTATCATTCACTTGATAAAATTATGTTTAGCAAGATCAAAAACTATAAAACTGCAAAAGATATATGGGAAAGGTTGGAAATGATTTGTGAAGGAAATGAACAAATCAAGGAAAACAAACTCATGATAGCAGTTCAAAAGTTTGAGAACTTCAAGATGAAATCTGGTGAAACTCTTGAAAATTTTGAATCAAGATTCATTGAAATCCTCAATAAGCTAGACTCACTTGGTAAAGAGTACTCACAAAGAGAAATGAACATGAAAGTTCTCAGAGGCTTACCTTCTGAATGGGACATGAAGGTCATTGCTATGAGAGAATCAAAGGATTTATCTAAGATATCCACCTTTGAACTCTTTTCAGACCTCAAAGCTTATGAGTTTGACATAAGCAGGAGAAAAGAACCTGACAGCAGTAAGGTTACAGCTCTAGTGGCTGACAACCCTACAGCTACAAGTTCTGATGATGAAGACTTGGCTCTTTTCATAAAGCAGCTCAAGAAATTTGGCAAATGGACCAAGAAGAAGCAGTTCACACCAAAGGAAGATGGTAGGGTGAAATCTACAGCACCTAACTCAACTTACTTGTGCTATAACTGCAGAAAACCAGGACATTACATCAAGGATTGTCCCTATCCCAAAGATGAGAAGTACACTGATGAAGAAAAGAGACTCAAAAAAGATAGAAAGAAAAAGTTTGACAAGGAGAGAATTAGAGCACTACTTTCTGAGTTTGATAAAAACCAGGAAGATTGTCTCTCTTCTTCTCAAAAGTTAACTGTAGATTTAGAAGACTCTGACTCTACAGATTCAGATGAAGAAGCCCTGATCTGTCTTATGGCTAAAGATGAAGAGGTATGCTCATCATCATCAAGTTATATTACAGAAAATTATTCTTCCAGTGACATGCTAAGTGCAATCCAAAGACTACAAGAGGAAAATGATGATCTTTGAAGAGATATTCATATTAGAGGAGAACAAATGAAAACTTTGTTAGCTGGAGTGGATGATGCTGAGAAACAACTGCAGATTCTACAAGAACTGAAG
Source organism: Prunella vulgaris (assembly GCA_026898435.1). NCBI lineage: Eukaryota > Viridiplantae > Streptophyta > Magnoliopsida > Lamiales > Lamiaceae > Prunella > Prunella vulgaris. The sequence continues at coordinate 352,078 of JAPKLY010000270.1, forward strand.
GAAGGTTACTGTTGTCTGAAAGAAGACAATGAAGAACTTTTTAATGAAGCAACTTGTAGAGCTGCAGATTGTGCTGAATTGAAGGAAACAATCAGATGTCAAGAAATGATGATAGCTGAACTTGAAGAACACAATGCTTATTATCAAAAGAAGCTAGATTGCTTTGGAAAATCATCCAAACAATTGAAGAAGAAGCTTTCTGAGCAAAGGCACTCAAAGGATTTGACTGGAATAGGATATAACCTCTGTGTCTGGATGAAATACTTGCAAAAGTCAATTCCAAGACTTGAAATAAAGTTCATCAAAGAAACAACCCCTGAAGAAACTATAGACTGAACTCTACAGCCAGAAGATTTGAAATTCTTGAATTCATTCAAAGAATTGTCACCAACAAGACAACACAAGATCATGGAGATCATGAATGATTCTGAAGAAGATGTCTCAAATATGTTTCAAAACATAACTTTGAAACAAACTGCAGAATCAAATTTACAGTCAGAAGAAGAAGTCTATCATAGACTGGATATGGAAAAAAGACTTAACTTTGATAGATTCTGGAATGGAAATATGTCAGATATGTCTCCCTCTTCAAGCACTCAAAGAGGAGGATCAAGCAAGAACTGTAGAATTAACAACTCTACAGCTTCCAAAAAGGCTTGGATTGCAAAGAGTAACACTGGAGGAAATCCAAAGTATTGGATTTCTAAATAACTCACTTTATTTTGCAGGGACATGTTACAACCACCAAAAGAGAGATTTGGTACATTGACAGTGGTTGTGCCAGACATATGACTGGAGATAGAAGTTTGCTACAAAATGTGAAAGATCATAAAGGTCCTAAAGTTGTTTTTGGTGATAATTACAGTGGAACAGCTAAAGGATCAGGATGTCTACTCAAAGGAAATGTTCAGATCAATGATGTTTACTTGGCAGATGGTTTAAAACATAACTTGCTAAATGTGAGTCAATTTTGTGACAAAGGCTACACTATAGACTTTACACAAGATACTTGTATAGTCAAAGATGTTGAATCCCAAACAACTAAACAGACAAGAACTAGAAAAGGGAATGTTTACATTGTGGAGTGGAACTCTGCAGCTGAAACTACCTGCTTTCTAGCTAATAGTTCCAATGAAGTTAGTTGGCTATGGCACAAAAGAATGAATCACATAAACTTCAAAACCATGAATGAACTTGTGAACAATAAACTTGTAAAAGGTTTGCCAAACACTAAGTTCAGGAAGGAACACTTATGTGATGCTTGTGTCAAAGGGAAATAAACCAAGAAGACTTTCAAAAGTAAAACACACCCAAGTACTTCAAGAACACTTGAATTACTGCATATGGATCTTTTTGGACCCATAGAACCAGTAAGTATAAGTGGGAAGAAGTATACTTTGGTTGTTGTAGATGATTACTCAAGATTTTCTTGGACTGTGTTTCTAAGAAAAAAGAGTGAAACTCTACAGCGGTTGCCAGAACTATTAAGAAGGATTCAGAATGAAAAGAATTTGAAGATTGTAAAGATCATATCAGATAGAGGAACAAAATTCACAAATCAAGTTATTGAAGAGTATTGCTCACTTTATGGTATTGTTCATGAATACTCTGCAGCTAGAACCCCACAAAAAATGGAGTTGTTGAATGAAAGAATAGAACACTCAAGGAAGTTGCAAGAACAATGATTGTTGAAGCAAAGTTGCCTAAGAAGTTTTGGGCAGAAGCAACAAGCACTGCATGCTATACTCAGAATTGATGCTTGATTGTTAAGGATCATAAGAAGACTCCATATGAGCTATGAAAAGGAAGGACTCCTAATATCTCTTACCTACACATCTTTGGATGCAAATGCTTCATACTGAATAATGGGAATATCTTAAGACTTTTGATTCAAAGTCAGATAAAGGTATCTTTCTAGGTTATTCTAATGTTAGCAAAGCATTTAGAGTGTATAACAAGAGATTGATGAGTGTGGAAGAATCACATCATTTTGTTTTTTATGAACAACATAACTCCCCTGAAGAAATTATTGAAGACTCTAAGGAGGACAACTCTACAGTTACAATTCAACAGCAATATGTTGAGATTAAAACTCCTGTAGATTTGACCAACAAAGGCTTTGGCACTATAATTGTTGAGTTACCACCATTACAGAATGTAGAAGACCTAGTCCATGAGAATGTTCAAACAGAAGTAGAGACACCAACAAAAGGGCTGGATGAGTCTGTAGGAGGTGAATCTACAACTATAGAGAACAATGATCAAGGATTAGAACCTGTGTCAGATTTGATTTGGTTAAAAGATCACCCCCCCTGAGCATGTAATTGGAAACCCATCAGATGCTGTAAAAACCAGAAGACAAAACCATGAGGCAATGTTTGCTACATTTCTTTCATCTTCTGAACCTACTGATATTCACGAAGCACTGCAAGATGTCAATTGGATTATTGCAATGCAAGAAGAATTGAATGGTTTTGAGAGAAATCAAGTATGGGAACTTGTTCCAAGACCTAGGAATCACAAAGTGATTGGAACTAGGTGGGTATTCAAGAACAAACTTGATGAAGATGGAATTGTAACAAAAAATAAGGCAAGGTTAGTAGCTCAAGGCTATCGTCAATCTGAAGGCATAGATTTTGATGAATCATTTGCCCCAGTTGCAAGATTAGAAGCTATAAGAATCTTTCTAGCCTATGCTGCACATATGAACTTTACAGTCTATCAAATGGATGTAAAGAGTTCATTTCCAAATGGTTTACTTTCTGAAGAAGTGTATGTTGAACAACCACCAGGATTTGAGGAATCTACAGCTGAAGATAAGGTTTATAAGCTTAGAAAAGCCCTTTATGGACTTAAGCAAGCACCAAGAGCATGGTATGATACCCTATGTGATCATCTGATAAAAAATGGATTCAGAGAGGGAACGGTTGACAAAACCTTATTCAGATTACAACATGGGAATGATATTTTTCTTGTCCAAATCTATGTTGATGACATAATCTTTGGCTCAACCAATGAGGAATTATGCAGAAAATTCTCTAAGCTCATAACTGAGAAATTTGAAATGAGCATGATGGGAAATGTGAATTTCTTTTTAGGATTACAAGTTAAGCAAATGAGAGATGGAATTTTCATCAATCAAGCTAAATACACTCAAGATCTTATAAAGAGATTTGGATTGGATAGTTCTAGGCCTACCAATATACCTATGACACCTTCTGTGAATCTTGACAAAGATGAGAATGGCAAAAGTGTTGATGTAACCAAATATAGGAGACTAATTGGATCATTGCTGTACCTTACAGCTAGCAGACCTGATATCATGTTTGCAGTAGGTGTATGTGCTAGATTCCAAGTAAATCCTAAGGAATCACACTTGAATGCTGTAAAGAAGATCATCAAGTATGTCAAATCCACACAAAATCTAGGATTATGGTATCCTAAAGAAGGAGGAATTGAACTCATTGGGTACACTGACTCAGATTTTGCAGGCTGCAAAATTGATAGGAAGAGTACTAGTGGGATTTAGCAATTCCTAGGTGAAAGTTTGGTGGCAAGGCATAGTAAAAAGCAAAATTCAATTGCTCTTTCTATAGCTGAGGCAGAATACATTGATGCTGGAAGTTGTTGTGCACAAATCTTATGGATGCAATATCAATTACAAGACTTTGGGATTGATTTAAGAGAAACAACTATATTTTGTGACAATACAAGTGCTATTGCTATTACACAGAATCCAGTTTTGCACTCTAGATCAAAACACATAGATGCAAGGCATCACTTCATAAGAGATCATGTTGAAAGAAAGGATGTGAAATTGACAAAGATTCACACAGATTTGAATCTTGCTGATATTATCACTAAACCTTTGTGTGAATCAAGACTTTCAATCTTGAGAGGTAATTTGGGAATGTTAGAATTGTAAGAAGACTCTGTGAAAATCACTAATTTCTAAGACAAACCCAGAAAATTGGAAAATCAGTGAAAAGGAAAACTGCAGCAGCAAAGTCATTCAACTGTAGAGTTAAACTATACAACTGTAGACTTAGTTCAAGAACAGTAAAATTTCTTACCAACTGTATATTTCCAAATTCTAAGGATGTCAACTGCAAACTTAGGAAGTTTACAGTACTTTGTACAATTCTGGTAATTAAATGAGACACTACAAATTCAGAAACTTTTGTACTAAGTTATAGAAATTTGGATTTATTCAGGCATTTTAATTAATAAAATGTTTGAGCACGTGTAACATTTTAAATAGAGTTAAATTTTATGTGAGTTAGATTCTTGGACAAATTTAATAATAAATTTTGGTCCAGAATTCAAAAGCTCATAAATTTTAGGTCAAAGACTGTTATACCCCTGTTCTTAATGACTGATTATGGAAAGGTATTTAAAGGACCCTTCATCCTTTTATATCCTACTTTAACATTTCGAACCCCCCTGAAACCTTAAACACTCCCATCCCTCATTCAAAAGAAACTAAGAATCATGGCGATGAAAGTTATTTTCGGTGCATTATTTGATTTTGATGAGATACTGAAGAAGCATCCTACTGATGCTATGGAGGACGTTGTAAAGCATATAGTGAATCAAGGTGTTCACTACTGCCTGACTCATATCCCTGGAACTTATGATGACAAGATAGTGTATGAGTTCTACCAGAATGTTGAAGCAAATGTTGAAAGAAAAATGTTATCAGTAAAGCTGCAAGGAAGGAATGTAAATATTACAGCTGATGATATTTGCAAAGCTCTACATTTAAGGATTAGAGGTGATGCTCATGACAACCTCAACTTTGCTGATGAAGATGAGAAATATTGGAAGAGATTTACAACAAAGAAGCCATTTCCAAAGAATTGGAAAAGGACATTCAAGAAGACTGACCTAGCAGTTGAGTATGTCTATCTTTATGAGGCCATTGATAAATGCTTATTATGTAGAACTGGTGCTCATGATACTGGTACTATACTAATGTGGGATCTGATGATAGCTTTTGTGAAAGAGATTAAAGTAGATATTGGAGAACTTTTGTTGAGAAATATAGAAAATGATGTAGTTAAGGCTGGGAAGAACAAAGGTTTTGGTCTGTTCTTAAACTATATCCTGAAAGAAGTTGGTTTTACTTTGTTTAATGAGCATGAGGGTCAGCCCATTATCACTCAAAGAATTATTGGAAGGAAAAATTTCAAGAGAGGAGCTGTGGATGCTCCTATGGCCCCTGAACCCAAAAGAAGAAAGAAGAAAGTGAAAGGAAGGTTCTTACTATAATAAGATCACCAAAAGAACCTGAGAAGAAGAAGAAGAAGAATGTTAGGAGAAAACTCTTAGTAGATGAGCCTACAGATTCAGAAGATGAGATTGATAGAGAAAAGAGACAGAAGAAGTATCATTCTAAGAAAGCCACAGAAGTTGAAACTGACAAGTCTACAGCTGTAGACTTGCCAACTGTACAGCCTGAAGTACAAACTTGTTCCAGTGGGTTGTTGACTGGACAAGTTGCAGTGATCTTAATGAATTGATGAAGCCAAATTTCCTTGAAGATTTTATTGCTAACAAAAGAAGGATAGACAAAGGAAAAGGAAAGCAGATTATCACTGAAGAACCAGCAAGGCAGAAAATCGCCAAATCTGCAGCTGAAGCTTTGAGAGTGGCTCTCTTGACTGAAAAAGATCCAGAGGCTCAATATAATGTTGATTATGATGTTGTGATCATAGAGAGTGAAGAAGATTTACCACAAAAGATTGGAGAAGGAAGTACTCAAATAGTTGAAGCAGAAGGCTTAACTATTCTTGCAAAGGAAGCTATCCTGATGGAATCTGCAGGAGCTAGTACTGCAGATCCAGTAGTTGTTGAAGAAGAGAATCCTGCTGAGGAGGAATCTGAAAAGGAAAAAGAGGCAAGAAGATCCGAGTGAGGAGGAATCTACCTTGCTGCCTAGATAGGTTCGAGTGAGGAGGAATCTACCTTGCTGCCTAGAAGATCCGAAGCTATCATAGAAGAGAAGACCAGCTGAGACCTTGAGGACTTAGCCGGTTTTAGAGGACAGAAGATTTAAGCAGCAGACACTTGAGTATCGAGAGCAGATCAACTGATATCAGAAGATTAGCTGATCAGCTGAGAGCACGTCGCAGACAAGATAAGGACCTTAAATATAAGATGTATTCAGACGAAGTCAAGAAGACCAGCTGAGGTGCACACCAGCAGACTTGCACATCAGCTGAGGTCCAAGTACCAGCAGACTGGTACACCAGCTGAGGAGACAGATCAGCTGAGGTCTTGTGCTCAGCCCAGATTCTTTGGAATCATTTTTAAGGGTTGACTTGCGACATAGAAGGAAGAGTCCCAGAATAGAAGATCAATCAATCAAGGGGACAAACTTGATTGATTGGAGATCGCGAAGATTGACGGGAATCAAGAAGGAGATTCAATCAATCACAATGATTGATTGAATACGAGATTATAGGATCTCAGATTTCTAGTCCATCCCAAAGGGTAGTTGTTTGACCCTATAAATTAGAGTAATAGTGATAATTTCAGGATCGGATTTTACACGCATATTAAGCTAGCCGAAACTTTGTCAGATATTATCACTTGCACTCAAAAACACCGTTTATACTTATTCTTTGTAAAAGCTTTGTAGAAGCTGTGAGAAGTCAATTGCAATTGTAGCATTGACAACTTGTAAGAGAGTAGTACTCTTGAACTGTGTAAGTGAGTGAGTAAGTGAGTTAGTGGAGAGCCCCTCAAGTCCAAGTTGGATTGAGGAGAGTGGATGTAGGACAGTTGGTCCGAACCACTGTAAATTCCCTGTGTCTCGTCTTATTTATTTCTGCTCTTAAATTGTGCACTTCACCTAAAACTGATTTTATTAAAAATGTTTCCGCACTATTCACAGCACACTATTTCCAAATTCAGACTACCTCAAGTAGTCTGCTGGTTTTCAGAATAAGCCGAATAATTTGAAAAAGGTTTTTGAATCCTTACATGTCTATTCAACCCCCCCTTCTAGACTTGTTCAAAGGTATTCTTCCTTAAAACCTGCCTTTGGGACCAACAAGTGGTATCAGAGTTGTGTGTCCAAAAGACCACAGCCTGAGAAAGCTTTTGGTGGTCACCTGGACAGATCCCTGAAAATCTGTTTTTAGAAAATTTTGTGTGCTTTTTATCTAATCACTTGCAGATATGTCTTCCTACAAAAAGAGTGGATCCAAGACAAGGAAGTTGCCTGAATTCTCCATAGAGGATTATGATTACTGGAAATTCAGAATGGAGAATCATCTTGCAGCCATTCATGATCGGATGCTAGATGTTCTGGAAGAAGGGCCAATCAAGTTCTTCTGGGAAGGAGTAAGTGATGGCAAAACTCCAGAAGCTGAAATCAGTGAAAGAAGGAAGACAGAAAAGAGGAAGAGTGAACTAAACGATGCTGAAAGGAAACTCTTCACCCTAGATAAAGTAGCCAGAACAGAAATCATTGAGACTCTCTCCAAAGAGTATATAGAGAAAATCAAGACGTGCAAAACTGCTAAGGAGATGTGGGAAAAACTCTCCCTGATGTGTGAAGGGACAGATCAAATCAAAGAGAACAAGCTTCAAGCCGTTCTACTTACCTTTGACACATTTAAAATGAAAGCTGATGAAACCATTGATCAGCTAGATATGAGATGGTGTTTTTTTCACTTGCAACAAGTCTCCAGAAAGAAGGAGGGAACCAAGTCCCAGAAGAGGAGGAGATGGTGTTTGTTTCACTTGCAACAAGCCAGGACATCTCAGCTATGATTGTCCTCAGCTTACCCCTAGAGAATGAGAAGAGAAGAGGATCAAGAGAGATCGCAGGTTCGCTGATAAGAGAGCTCTGTTGGCAGAGGAGGAGAAGCAGGATATCAGCTCATCCTCATCCTCATCTGATTTTGAATCAGAGGATGACATCTGCCTCATGGCTAAGGTAGAAGAGGTAAATTCTCCTACCCCCTTTGTTAGCTCATCTTGCTCCTCTACCTATTCTATGGAGTCAGATATACACAAGTTGTTGTCTGATCTCCAATCCTCCTTAAAAGTTTGTTCTAAGCTGGAAGATGAGAACTCAAGTCTGAAAGTTGAAGTTTTAAGCTTGAGACAAGATCTAGAAAATGCTAGACTACCAGTGATATCCTATGATTCACAAGCTAACAAGTCTGCTGACTTAATAGCAAAATGTGAGGAACAGGAGAAGCTGATAGAAAAGCTACTTTCTGAGAACACTGTCTTGAGTGAAGAACATAATCTGCTAACAGCTAAGTTTGATGAACTCTTCAAGCAGAATGAACTGATTATCAAAAATTCACAACAGCTTCAGCTGAAAGTGGATCAGCTGACTAAGGCAAAGAATGTCGTGTCTGAAATAGCTGAGTCCTCACAAACTGTGAATGATAAAAGGGGTCTTGGTTATCCCAAACCCAAACCACAAAAGAAGAAGAAAGGTGACAGTGGATTAATTAGGGATCCTCAAAAGGGTAAAAGGCCAGCTGAGCTTGCACCTGGATCAGAAGGGCAAAAGAGCAGAGGGACAGAAAAGGTACCAGCTGGACAGAAGAGCTCTAAAGCTCAGAAGTCTGCTGGTGATCAAAAGGTTTCAGCAGAGCAGAAGATTACTAAAACTCAGAAGCCTGCTGACAACCAACATAAGTCCAAGGCTCAGAAGGCCCGAGACCAGAAGAGGAATCCAAGTCATAGCTCAGCTAAGACAAGGAGACCTCAGCAGAATCAGCAGAGGAATGATAAGCCTGGGACATCTCAGCAGAGTAAACTCAGGCGAAACAGACCTCAGCCCTGGGTTACTTTTAATGTAACCAAAGTAGGCAAGTCTTCACCGGCTAAGGTATATGAGTCATTCGGAGGCTCAAGCCAAAATTATCCTTTTGAGCAGCCCACCTACAAACCTGCTGTTATCACTCATCGCCCCAGAAAAGATCCTCTGAGGGAGATGATTTTTGTGGATAAGTATGGTAGAAGGTTGAGATCTCCTAAACCTCATAAGGATGATCTCTACCTATGGATCCAGAAAGTCGAATCTAACCAATCAGGACCCAAAGATAGGGTACCTAAAGCCTGAGTTTTAATTTCAGGTAAACTCTAGCCCTATAGAAAGAGGAGAAGCCAAAGACCATGTCTGGTACATTGATAGCGGTTGCTCGAAGCACATGACCTTTGAGAAGCATCTCCTCCAGGACTTTGTAACGCTTGATGGGCCTAGAGTTGTGTTCGGTGACAACAACTTTGGAGTCACCAGAGGAGTTGGTACCCTGCTGATCAAAGGAACAAGAGTTGAAGAAGTCTACTATGTAGAAGGGCTTATGCACAATCTTCTGTCTGTATCCCAATTCTGTGACAAGGGATATTCTGTAAGATTCTCTAAGAACTCTTGTCTTGTTATTAATGATTTAAATGAGCAGGTGCTACTAACTGGCCTCAGAAGAGGTAATATGTATCTTGCAGATTTTGCAAGCTGTCCAGCTGACTCATGTTTGGTTGCTAAAACCTCTTCAGAAATCAGCTGGCTCTGGCACAAGAGGTTAAGTCATCTGAACTTTAAGACTCTCAACAAGGTTGTAAGGAAGGGTCTAGTCAGAGGTCTACCAAATGAGGTGTTTGCATCTGAGCAGAAGTGTGATGCCTGTCAGAAAGAAAAGCAGACTAATGCCTCATTCAAAGATGTGCAGAGTACTTCAACAACAAAAGCACTCCAGCTGCTTCATATGGACTTGTTTGGACCTGTCTCACCTCTTAGTTTCAGTGGAAGGAAGTACACACTGGTGATTGTTGATGACTATACAAGATTCACTTGGGTAGTGTTCTTGTTCAAGAAGAATGAGACTATGGTCAAGATGCTGGAGTTGTTCAAGAGGATTCAGAAGGAGCTGGACGTCAACATATTCAGAATCAGAGGTGTTAAAGGTACTGAGTTTCTTAACTCTGTTGTTTCTGACTATTGCAGGGATAATGGTATTCAGCATGAGACATCAGCTGCCAGAACACCTCAGCAGAATGGGTTAGCCGAGAGGAGAAACAGAACCATCAAGGAGGCAGCAAGGACTATGTTAGCTGAATATCAGACTCCTCAAAGGTTTTGGGCAGAAGCCATCAACACTGCTTGCTTCATCCAAAATAGGTGTCTACTAGTCAAGAGACATGGGAAGACTCCTTATGAAATGTACAAAGGTAAAACTCCTAATCTTTCCTCTGTCCATATTTTTGGGTGTAGGTGTTTCATCCATGACAATGGAAAGACTAAGTTAAAGACTTTTGATGCTAAGGTTGTTGAAGGAATATTCTTAGGATATTCTGGAAGTAGCAATGCCTATACAGTCTTTAATAAAGTCTCTCTCTGTGTGGAGGAGACACCCCATGTTGTATTTGATGAATATTTTCATGAGTACAGCAAGGAGAAGCTAGCAGATAAGATGGATCAACTGAATTTGTCAGACAAGCCAGATCTGATTAAGGTAGTGGTACCTAGGATAGAATTAGACTCAGATTCAGATGATGAGCCTAAATCAGCTGATAAGTCCTCATCAGCACCAGATGATGGCACATTGACTCTTGACACTAACCAAGGGGGAATATCAGATAAGACCTAAGAGGAGCAAACTATGGCACCTCAAAGGGGCAAGAAGACGTTGTCTGATTTCCCAGCTGAACAGATTCTAGGAGATCCAAGTATAGGTGTTCAGACCAGAAGAAAGCTAAACTTGGGTGCTCAATGCAGCTGTTATGTGTCTCTGATAGAACCCAAGAACATCCATGAAGCTCTTGAAGACCCAAACTGGATTGTAGCTATGCAAGAGGAGCTAAATCAGTTTGCAAGACAAGAAGTTTGGACTCTAGTTGAGAGGCCCAAACATCAGAAGGTCATAGGCACTAAGTGGGTATTCAAGAACAAAAAGGATGAAAATGATGTAGTGGTTAGAAACAAGGCAAGGCTAGTAGCCCAGGGGTATTCACAGTCAGAGGGGATTGACTATGATGAGACATTTGCTCCTGTGGCAAGACTAGAAGCCATTAGATTGTTTCTGGCCTATGCTGTTTTCAAAGGGTTCAAGGTATATCAGATGGATGTCAAGTCAGCTTTTCTGAATGGAATCGTGGCAGAAGAGGTTTATGTGGAATAGCCACCAGGATTTGAGATTGGGAACAAGGTTTATAGGTTGCAGAAGGCTTTATATGGACTAAAGCAGGCACTTATAGCTTGGTATGATACTCTATCACAGTTCCTACTGGATAGTGGATTCAGTAAAGGAAAGATAGACAAAACCTTGTTCAGAAAGGAAGATGGAGATGATATCCTCTTAGTACAAATCTATGTGGATGATATCATCTTTGGCTCCCCTAACAAGCAGATGTGTGATCAGTTCAGCAAGCTGATGACCAGCAAGTTTGAAATGTCTATGATGGGGGAGATGACTTATTTCCTTGGACTGCAGGTGAAGCAGTTGTCCAATGGAACTTTCATTAGCCAAGCTAAGTATGCCAAGAATTTGATAGAAAAGTTTGGAGTCAGTAGCAGCAGAGAAGCTAAGATTCCAATGATGGCAAACTTTAGAATGGATCCAGATGAGACTGGTGAGAAAGTGGATCAGACACATTATAAGGGACTTATTGGTTCTCTGCTGTATCTCACTGCCAGCAGACCTGATATCAGCTTTGCAGTAGGGGTGTGTGCAAGGTTTCAGGCAAATCCTAAGAAATCTCATCTGGAACCAGCAAAGAAGATTGTAAAGTATTTGAAGGGTACTTACAATTTAGGCCTCTGGTACCCAGCTGATGACAACTTTCAGCTGAGTGGGTACTCAGACTCTGACTATGGAGGGTGCAAGATTGATAGGAAATCAACCTCTGGCACATGTCAGTTTCTGGGAAGTAAGCTGATATCTTGGTTCTCCAAGAAGCAGACTTCAGTAGCTACTTCCACAACAGAGGCAGAGTACATGGCTGCTGGTAGTTGCTGTTCTCAGCTGCTCTGGATCAGACAATAGTTGAGGGACTACCATGTGATCACATAAGAGATACCTATCTTTTGTGATAGCACAAGTGCAATAGCCATTACTCAGAATCCTGTTCTCCATACTAGATGCAAGCATGTGGACATAAGACACCATTTTCTTCGAGATCATTCTGAGAAGGGAGATATCAGGATGGAGAAGATTCATACGGAGAAGCAGAGAGCAGACGTGCTTACCAAACCTTTAGCAGAGGTAAGATTCAGAGAATTAGTAGCAGAATTAGGAGGAGCAGTTCTTTAGAAAGAAAGTTTTTGGGTAATTGGGTAGTCAGCTGGTACCCAACTGAGGACTATTCTGCTAAAGTAATTAGCTGATCCACACATCAGCTGATCTGGTATGTCTTCTTATTCTTTCCTTTCTTTTCTCTGTCTTGTTATGTCTAACTTGATACAGGGATAAGTTTTGAAAGTCAGACAAGGCCACTTTGCTTCAGCTGGTCCATGTCAGCTGACATTAAAGACCCAGATGAGCAGAAAAGATTTTCATGAAGATCGCCCTTATCAGCTGACTTTGCCACGTCAGCCTCTCGATAAGTATTTCTATGATCTTTATGTCGGCTTTTAAAATTTTATTTTATCTATCAAATCTTTTAAAAAATTAATAAATCCCTAATTTCTAAAATTATTTTAGAAAATTGGCAATCAAATCTTTTCTCTTACGAAAATTCGGGGATTCATTACCTTTTTCAAAATAAGGTGTCAGTTGTAATTAATTTAACACCGCCTAAATTTTCTCAAAAAGCACTTTCATCATTACCTTTTTCAAAAAGGCGAATCTTTTGGGCGGTCAAAACCTTTCGAAACCCTGACACCCACGCATCACCTCCAAAATACTCAAAGGTCATCTATTCTGAACCTTTGATTTGTGTGATGCAAAATACAAATCTACGATCAAAATTGATTTGTTTTGATTTTGGAAAATCTGCTCATATTTTTCGAATACTATATATACCCATTTAACTTCTTTCAGAAAACCTTTCTACTCCGACTTCTTTCTACCTTACTCTTGCATATTATTTTCTACATATCTAATCTCTGTGTTGAAGATATGGCATCCAAGGAAATGCAAAAACTTTTCAAGGAAAAGATGTATGCAGAGATGTGTATCGATTTCGACACGACTAGGGTTTTTAAAATTAGAGAAATCCTAAACCTTCATCAACATCACAATCTCCGAACCTTCATCTCCATGACTCCCCCTGACCATAAAACCCTAAACTTCTATGCCTTCCAATTCCTTCTTAAGGCCCAGTTCCGTCCAAACTCATTAGGCTCCTTGATTGACTGTCAGACTGTTGTTATTTCGAAGGATGCAGTTGCTAATCTCTTTGGCCTATCCTCCACTGGTGTCCAACCTCACAAATACAAAGATGTCGACTAACTGGAAACGTTTAAGTTAATGGCCAGGAAGAGTCACAGGGACACCACCACGAATCTGAAGAAGTCCATGCTGAGGAGGCGTTTCCGGTTTTTGATAGATGTGGTGACCAAGGTCATCTTGGCAGAACAGGGGAGTTTGGACGCCATTACCAAACTTCGCCTGAGTGTGGCCCGCACGATTCTTGATGGGGTGCAAGCAGACTGGGTGAGTCTGCTATGGTTCCGGCTGGAACAGGAGTCCAAGAGGTGTGTTGCGAAGGAGGAGAATGGGCAACAGGTTTATAGCTTCAAATCAAAGTGCTCCATGGTCACCAAGATCACTATCCTCCTGAATCATTTGCTGCCCCAGCATGAGTGGGATGAGGAATGGGTTGTTGAGTACAACCACACCAAGTTCCTAAGGGGAAGCAACTTGGATATCATTGGACCAGCTGACTCAGATTCCAGAGCTGATCCAGTTGCTGCTGCCCCTGGTCCTTCTGCTGGAAAGAAGCAGAAGAGGAAGGCATCAAAGCCTGCTGGAGGAGGGAAAAAGAAGAAATCTAAGAAGGAAACCACTCCAGTTCAAAGGAAGCTCTCCTTTGATTCAGATGAGGATGAAGATACTACTGTGCTGAGCAGTTTGAAGAAGAAGCAATCCTCAGCAGAAAGAGCTACCCTGCTGGTTGACGAGTCTTCTGATGAAGAAGAAGAGCAGGCTGTTGAGGAATCAGCTGAGACGGCTGATTCAGATGAGGATTCTGCCTCTGGCTATGATGGAGAAGGAGAAGAGTCAGAAGAGAGGGAATCAGCTGATCCCTCAGTTGCTGAGACAGAGGTTCTACATTCCTCTGGAGATGCTCCATCAGCAGAGACACCTTTAGCTGCCTCACCCATCAGGTCAGCTTCACCTACTCCTTTCTCTGACCCTTCCCAACACTCCACTACCCCAGCAGATCCTTCGCCCTCACAAATCCCAATCGGCAATGAACCAGAGGAGATAGCTACCTCTGGCGAGCCTTCAGCTATTCCAAAACCCTCTCATCCTGAACCCATCAACCTTGATAACCCCAACTCCCCCACAGAAATGGCCAAACAAGCTCGCCTATCTCAACATCGTTCAAAGGGGGCCTCTTGAACGAGGGATGATTATATCTGCCCTTGCCCACATTTCCCTCTACATCTCTGAACTCAACTCTTATCCAGCCTACCAGGACATACTTGCTGATGGGCTTGCCTGGGCACAAGCAAGAGAAGGGCCAGTTACCTTCTTTTTGGCCCTAATAAAGGAGATGGGAGAAGCAGCATTTACAGAATGGGAAGAAATTCCAGCTGACATCCCCTGAAGGGTTGAGGAATGTTGGTCCCGAAACGAGTATAATCAGTGTATGGGGGGGAATACACTGATGTCAGATTTTTCTGAAAGACTCAGAAAAATACTCTAACACACTCAGTCAGGATTTCTTGAAGTACTCAGTATGCTGAAGGTCCACAGGGGCAGCAGGGACAGTTCAGTAACGAGTCAAATAAGCTGAGTGTGAGTAAAGTGCTCGGAAGCTCAGTAGAGATAATAAACCTACTGACCGCTTGGAAGCAAGTCAGTTGGACTACTATCTCAGTGAGTCAGAGTGGGTGCGGAAAGTGAGCCCTTAGGTTCTACTCGTTTTTAGTTTCTGAAAACATTTTCTCTGAGTTTGCTTAGTAAACTGGTGGTTAAGGCTGAGTGCACAGTGTTAAGATTCAGGATGATTGATTCAATCCTGAATAGAAAAGCGATGCAGAATGTTCAGTTTATTATGATGACAGTTATGATCCTGAACAGAACAGTAAATCAGCACACATGGGACTTTTTAACGTGGTTCGGAGATAACCAACTCCTACGTCCATGACCTGATTTAACAGGAAGCTATCCTCAAAACCCTGAGGATAGGTGCTTGGGTTTTACGTGCCAAGGGACACGAATAGCCAACTTCCTCTCTTAGAAACTGACCCCTGGGAGTTTTACAAGTCCCAGTCCTTCTAACCAACCAATCTCACACCTTGAGTGGTTTGGTATTCTGATTTCCAACTAAGATAGCTCTAGCAATACAAAACAATGATAAATAATAGAGCTATCGATCTAAGAAAATACAGAGTGAATCCTACTACAACACTAGGGAAATTTAATTGCAGAGTGTTGTTTATGGTATGCTTTGAATGCTTGGATTCTTGAGAGTTTTCTCTTTGAAATTTCCCGTTCACCTCGAATGGGTGCAAGGCTCTCCATATTTATAGGCAAGATTCAAAATAGATCCGTTGGAGGAGATCAAATTAAATCTTTCCTATTTTAGGTAGATTGCAGGCTAGAAATAATGTTTGACCTACCCGCCATGCTTATTCTGGCAAGTTGTCACATCACCTGCAACTTTTTGAGACGCATTAAATGCCGTATTAAATGCTTCGCAGACTCCGTGCATGCGTGTCGAAAGATTATTGGCTCTCCGTTATAACGGCTAGTTGACCTTCAGACATTTGTCCTTCCTCGTACATTCAATGTTCTGAGTCTCTTGTTAATAACTCAGTCTGAACGTGTGTCTTAATGGAGTCTTGCTGACATTCTCTTTGTCTCTTGTCCCATAGCATAATTAACCTTTTGCTTTGGACTTACATGATTCAGGTGATCTGAACCACGGCCTGAGTCAGGTCCTATGTGCATTCAGTACAGCCTGATAGGTTATTCAGCCCAGTATGTGTAACCTTTTTGCTTCGGACTTACAGGATTCAGGTGAACTGAACCAAGGCCTAAGTCAGGTCTTAAGTGCATTCAGCACAACCTGATAGGTGACACTTACTCTTCACTGACTGACTTCTGTCCTGAGTATGCTTAGTGTACTCAGTAGAAACATCAGCCAATGGTACTTCAGGATTAACTTCAGGATGAATCAGCAGGCTTCGATCTTCAGCTTCAGAACAGACAATCTTCAGCAAGACTGACTGACTCCTTCAGGATGGTTTACACTTCAGACTTCAGTAAATTGGGTCGACTCCAATATTCTTCAGTCTTCAGCACGGTCCTCCTGTACTGAATCTCTAACCTAACTATCCTAAATTATTTTATCCTGAACAGCTATACTTAGGCAAATTCATCAGGGGTTTTGGGATCTAATTAAAACACTCAGATTGTCCCAACAATTTCCCCCTTTTTGATGATGCTAAAACCCTTAAGCAAATTCCTATTCATCTATACAATCAACTGACTTAGTCAGTGAGAACAACTCAGTACCACCTGACAAACTAGGTACTTAGTCTATAAGATGAAAACAAGGAATGGGTTAGTACAGTTCTTGATAAGGATTCAGAAAAGTAGATTCAGGAGTCAACAAGAAGTTGTACTCAGGAAAAGTAAATAATTTCATTGATTGATAAGAAAATACAAGTATCCTGAAGCTATTACAAAATTTCTGAACAACTAGCTCCTGATCTAGTCTTCATCCTTATTCCAAGCAGTCAGTGGAATCTCGTACATTTCCAGTACCCGGTTCAGGACCTGCTTCATCCTGTTCCGATCAGCAACGGCCCCAGCAGCTCGTCCTACTCTGACGACTTCTTCAGAAATTGCTTTCCGGTCCGGTTGCTTGGAGTTCCTAAAGAGTGGAGGGGGGTACTTGATGAATTCCAGAGGAGCGATCTCTACACCTTCAGTGTCAGCATGTCTGATGATTTCAGCCTAGAGATCAGGATGCTCCTGTGCCATCCAGTGATGGAGTATGACGTCTTTTTCTTCAGTCAGATCGTCCCATAACCCCACCACGTAGAATAGGTAGGCCCACCTATTCCGGATCGGAATCCATACCTCCAACATCTCTATCGGAATGAAGTCTTCCACAAACTTCAGTGGAGGATGACTTTGATCTGAACTGACCACAATCTTCCTCTGAGTCTTCATTCGAGATCCAGAAGATACAGATTTCTTCTTCTGAACCTGCGAAGTCAGATACTCATTGGACTCCTTTAGGCGCTGGATCTGACTAAGGAGCGAGATCTCCTTCATTTTTGCTATCTTTTCAGCTTCAGTCATCACCATTTTCTTCTGAGTGGTCAGCTCAGATTGCGTATGTTCCTCCATCTCCTTGTACAAAGGCTCCAGAGCGGGGTCCTCAGACGACCTCAACCTTTTCGGCTCTGAACCTTCAGCAGCTTTGATGGAAGCGACGGACCTTGTCCTCTTTCTTTCCGCCACTATCAGTTCAGGGGGGAAGTTTTTCTTCTTTGCTTTACCAGTAATGGCAGTCTTCTTCCCTTCTTCCCCCTTTTTGGCATCATCGTCATTTATCCGTTTGACAACTTCATCCACTGACTCCGCCAAAAGTGTAAACTGACCATCCACCTCAGTCTACTTCCCCTGCAATTGCCCAATCTGCCTGGCCATCCCTCTCAGGCCAACACTTAGCTTGTCGACGGCTGAATTGTGCTCAGCTTTTAGCCGTCCTTCAAAGCTCATCATCCGATTGTTCAGGGCAGTGGCAATTGCATCTTTCTCCTGTTCAGACATCTCACTCAGCAGTTCCTCCTTCAGTTCAGCTTTTAGCTTGACCAACTTCTCATCAACCAGTTGATCAACTATTTCTGACAGTTGTTGATCCAGAAAATTGGCAAGCTTAGTCTCCTGCTGAGTCTGCACATCTGAAACCATCTGATTGCAGTTCTGAATGGCATCCTTGGTTTTCTCAGAAATAACAGAGAGGTCTACATTGATTTTAGTCCGAGCTTCCCCAAGGAGATCTATTGCAGCATGCATATCAGTGGTCATATCATTCAGGTCACGGTCCAGGTTGTTCAGTTTCTTGTTCAGCAATTCAAAATTCGAACCAACCATACTAGTTTTTCGCTCAACGAGGATGACTCTCCTGTGCAGATTGCCAAGAGCTCGTGAGGAGTTCTGAAGATATATAGCTTCAGGTGTAGTCCATTTGCCTCTGACTCAGACCATTCCTGGTGGACCCTCTCCTGAAGCCTCCGCAATCCCGGGTCCCAGGATTGCTTCATCGGCCGGTGCACTGACTCCCTCAGTGCCACCTTGCTGATCATCATCAGCAACCACAATCACCTCCTGCTCAGCTGCCTTCACCTCACCCTTCTCTTCTTCAGCTTTCTGAGGTTCAGGCTCAGGATAGGTTCAGCGGACTGTTCTGATAAAATCCACCATCTTAATCAATTGATGTAGAGAGTTTACATCAAAATGATCAAAGAGGGCGGCTTCTAATTCTGCAATGCAGTCCCAACCTGTGGACTCTCCTAGCTGACTAAGCTCAGACCATGTAGCATTCCTGATCATGGCAAAAGTGCGGAGTTGCACAACTGCCTCCTTCTGAGCTTCAGTGAGATCTGGAAATCTCCTTTCCACCATTTCAGCTGTCGTTCCCCTTGCTACTATCTCAAAGTCTGAAAGAATATTTACATCGGGCACAGGGAACGGCCATGGTGTTTCAGCCTGAACTGGTTCAGCAGCCTCCTGCTCAACTCCTCCTTCCTGAGCAGGCCCCACCTGATCCAAACTCTGATAAGTTTCAGCGATGTTAAGGATCATTTGATTAGGATCAGGGGATATTACATCCGGAACAGATGAAATGGGAGCAATTTCAAGAATGGCCTGCGCCTGAGCTGGTTCCCTCTCCGGAGTTGCATGCTGAACAGCTTCTTCAGCAGCTCTCTCTTCCACAAGCTTTTTCTCTCGCTCTTCCATGAGTTTCTTCTCTCGCTCTTCCACAAGTTTCTTCTCTCGTTCTGCTGACCCTGAACAGAGAAATTTCAGCTTTTGTTGCTTGGGTCTTGAGGGCTTAGATTTATCCTCTGCTGGCTTTGCTGTATCAGACTCAAAAGACTTGCCTGCCTGAGCCTTGACTCTTTCAGTCATGCTCGCCTGGGCCTTCTTCTTCTGAGTCCGAGGCCTTCTCCTGGTGCCAGCATCATCGGAGTAAGCTCTGAAGAGATTGATTTTCGCTGGAATCTCGAGTGATTGGGCCTGATCCACATCACCGAGATCCAGGGTCTCCAAGAGCATAGAAATCTTGGTGCCAAAGTGCATCTTGGCCTCGAAAGTTGCCTGCCCCTCTGGCGAGTACTTGCTTTTGCTGGTCTCAGCCACCAGCATTTGGAGGAAGTAATCCTCCCAGTTAAAATTGTGCAGAGAGGCGTCCGAGATTGCCATCATCGTGTAAAGCTTTGGTCTGGAGATCTGCTCCAATCCTCCGGCAATCCCCATCACTCCCTGACTTGTCAGGTCGAAGAAGTGGCGGTTTTCAGTCCTCAGGACAGATTTATTCAGGCCCGACTTCAGGATGACTTCCCCATCACATAAGGACTGGAGAAAGTCCTTCTCATTCCCAAACCCATAATCTACTGGGCTTCGTCCTGAACTGGGAAGATTAAAAACCTCCTTAATCTTCCTCTGGATGTTGAGAGTGACCCATCTCCTGGTCATCTCCTCCTCTCCATCCTTCCCCTTTGAACAGGTGGTCAGGGGTATGCAAGTTTCCCACTCCTGGGACTCCTTGTTCTGCGCCATCTTTAAGTAGAAAGCAGCAACAAGTCTCGGGTGAAGCCTCTGTGGTCTTGCAGTGATGAACTGCAGAAGACCTGCATTATTAAAAAGTTCTTGTACATGCAATATGTCGGGGTGGTTAGAAGAAAAATCCCCATAGGGTTCATAATGTATCTCATTCCTTAGATGGAAAAGATTTCCAAAGAAGGAATCTGCAGAAGGAGACGCCATTGAAATAATATGAAGAAATGAAGAGAATCGGGTTTTAGAGAAAATATGTAGGGAAAATATTTAGGTGCATAAAGATTTTAACAACACAATCTTCCCCTATTTATACAAAAATTCGGTTTTAATCGGGTGTCTTAGAAAATAATGACCTATGATATTCAATGGTCAAGATTGAGCAGTGAAAAGCATTTGACTCTTCGGTTTTTCAAAAGTAATTGGTCAAATTTTATCGAAAACTGTTCCCGCCCACAGTGCATTAAATGCACATTAGAGCATGTCCGTATTTAATTCAAATAAATTGTATTAAATAATAACCGAATATTAAAATGAATGGCTGGGATCATTTGACAAATTAAATTGATTTGACAATACAGCAAACAGTATAAGGAAAATGCACGCAAGATCAGATGACTAGATAAAAATCAGAAAACATACCAGTCAGTCAGATTTGTATTCTGACTGATACCACTTATTGCACTATCAGGGTGACAAGCCCTGAATTCTGTGTCCTGAATCTTAGTCAGTCTATACTGATCATCCATTTTATACTGAATGTTCCCCCTACAACCATTCACATTCTCTGGGATTCCTTCATCCTGAGTCCATATGAGTTATTCCCCCTGACCTTGTGCATTCTTATCAGAGATTCAGATTGAATCACCTAAGCCTGGGTCAAGGAGTCCTAACTCTACTGATAACTCAACAAACCTAGTTTCAGGCAAAGCCTTAGTCAGGATGTCAGCTCTCTATTTTTCAGTAGGGACTCTCTCCATCCTGATGTCCTTCTTCTCAACATGATCTCTGATAAAGTGATGCCTGATGTCTACATGCTTACACCTTGTGTGTAAGACTGGGTTTTGGGATATAGCAATGGCACTATTATTGTCACAATAAATTGGAACTTCAGTGGCCTCTATTTGGTAGTCTCTCAGTTGTTGTTTCAACCAAAGAATCTGAGAACAACAACTGCCTGCCGCCATATACTCAGCCTCAGTAGTAGACGTTACAACACTGGTTTGCTTTTTAGAAAACCAAGAGATCAGTTTACTCCCTAGAAACTGACATGTGCCTGTAGTTGATTTCCTATCAAGTCTACAGCCTCCATAATCAGCATCTGAATAGCCAGTCAGTTCTAGGTTGTCATCAGAGGGATACCAAAGTCCTAGATTGACTGTACCTCTCAGGTATTTCAGTATCTTTTTGGCACTCTCTAGATGACTCTTCTTTGGATCAGACTGATACCTTGCACAAACTCCAACTGCATAAGTGATGTCAGGTCGACTAGCAGTCAGATATAATAAAGATCCTATCAGTGCTCTATATTCAGTCTGATTTACTGAGACTCCTTCTTTGTCAGGATCCAGCTTCTCATTTATGTTCATGGGAATGCGTGAGACTTTGCTAGACTGAATTCCAAATTTCTGAATCAAGTCCCTCGCATACTTGGACTGATTAATGAAACTTCCGGAGTCAGTTTGCCTGACTTGGAGACCCAGAAAGAAATTTATTTCTCCCATCATTGACATCTCAAATTTCCCAGTCATCAGCTTGGAGAATTTCTCACAAAGCTTCAGATTAGGAGATCCAAATATTATGTCATCCACATAAATCTGAACCAAGAGAATGTCTTCCCCTTCGGTGATCTGGAAGAGGGTCCTGTCCACTATTCCTTTCACGAACCCGTGGTTTATTAGGAATTGGGATAATGTATCATACCAAGCTCTCGGAGCTTGCTTCAGGCCATAAGGAGCTTTCTTCAGGTGATATACCTTATTGCCAACTTCGAATTCAGGAGGTTGCTCAACATACACCTCTTCATTCAGTACACCATTCAGAAAAGCACTCTTTATGTCCATCTGATACACTTTGAATATCCTGAATGTTGCATAAGCCAGAAACAACCTGATTGCTTCCAATATATTCCGACTGGAGCAAAGGTCTCATCATAGTCGATACCCTTGGCCTGAGAGTAACTCTTTGCTACTAGCCTGACCTTATTTCTGACAACAACATTCTTCTCATCCCTTTTGTTCTTAAAAACCCACTTGGTGCCAATAACATGTTGACGCCTAGGTCTCTCAACTAACTCCCAAACCTGATTCCGCTCAAACTGATTGAGCTCATCCTGCATGGCTAGGATCCAGTTGGGATCAGCTAGAGCTTCTTCTATGCTTGTAGGTTCCTGATCACTCAGGAAGCAACAAAACATAGCGCTTTCACCAAAGGACAACCTCGTCCTGACCCCCTCATTGATATCCCCAATGATATCAGCCAATGAGTGATCATCTAGCCATCGCCTCCTGCTGACTGGAGCATTGGGAGCTATTGACGTTCCATTGCCTGATCCTGAAATATTAGTCTCGACAATAATAGGCAAAGA
>JAPKLY010000270.1:375004-396562 GCA_026898435.1 Prunella vulgaris
CTCAGAAATAACAGAGAGGTCTACATTGATTTTAGTCCGAGCTTCCCCAAGGAGATCTATTGCAGCATGCATATCAGTGGTCATATCATTCAGGTCACGGTCCAGGTTGTTCAGTTTCTTGTTCAGCAATTCAAAATTCGAACCAACCATACTAGTTTTTCGCTCAATGAGGATGACTCTCCTGTGCAGATTGCCAAGAGCTCGTGAGGAGTTCTGAAGATATATAAAGCTTCGGGTGTAGTCCATTTGCCTCTGACTCAGACCATGCCTGGTGGACCCTCTCCTGAAGCCTCCGCAATCCCGGGTCCCAGGATTGCTTCATCGGCCGGTGCACTGACTCCCTCAGTGCCACCTTGCTGATCATCATCAGCAACCACAATCACCTCCTGCTCAGCTGCCTTCACCTCACCCTTCTCTTCTTCAGCTTTCTGAGGTTCAGGCTCAGGATAGGTTCAGCGGACTGTTCTGATAAAATCCACCATCTTAATCAATTGATGTAGAGAGTTTACATCAAAATGATCAAAGAGGGCGGCTTCTAATTCTGCAATGCAGTCCCAACCTGTGGACTCTCCTAGCTGACTAAGCTCAGACCATGTAGCATTCCTGATCATGGCAAAAGTGCGGAGTTGCACAACTGCCTCCTTCTGAGCTTCAGTGAGATCTGGAAATCTCCTTTCCACCATTTCAGCTGTCGTTCCCCTTGCTACTATCTCAAAGTCTGAAAGAATATTTACATCGGGCACAGGGAACGGCCATGGTGTTTCAGCCTGAACTGGTTCAGCAGCCTCCTGCTCAACTCCTCCTTCCTGAGCAGGCCCCACCTGATCCAAACTCTGATAAGTTTCAGCGATGTTAAGGATCATTTGATTAGGATCAGGGGATATTACATCCGGAACAGATGAAATGGGAGCAATTTCAAGAATGGCCTGCGCCTGAGCTGGTTCCCTCTCCGGAGTTGCATGCTGAACAGCTTCTTCAGCAGCTCTCTCTTCCACAAGCTTTTTCTCTCGCTCTTCCATGAGTTTCTTCTCTCGCTCTTCCATAAGTTTCTTCTCTCGTTCTGCTGACCCTGAACAGAGAAATTTCAGCTTTTGTTGCTTGGGTCTTGAGGGCTTAGATTTATCCTCTGCTGGCTTTGCTGTATCAGACTCAAAAGACTTGCCTGCCTGAGCCTTGACTCTTTCAGTCATGCTCGCCTGGGCCTTCTTCTTCTGAGTCCGAGGCCTTCTCCTGGTGCCAGCATCATCGGAGTAAGCTCTGAAGAGATTGATTTTCGCTGGAATCTCGAGTGATTGGGCCTGATCCACATCACCGAGATCCAGGGTCTCCAAGAGCATAGAAATCTTGGTGCCAAAGTGCATCTTGGCCTCGAAAGTTGCCTGCCCCTCTGGCGAGTACTTGCTTTTGCTGGTCTCAGCCACCAGCATTTGGAGGAAGTAATCCTCCCAGTTAAAATTGTGCAGAGAGGCGTCCGAGATTGCCATCATCGTGTAAAGCTTTGGTCTGGAGATCTGCTCCAATCCTCCGGCAATCCCCATCACTCCCTGACTTGTCAGGTCGAAGAAGTGGCGGTTTTCAGTCCTCAGGACAGATTTATTCAGGCCCGACTTCAGGATGACTTCCCCATCACATAAGGACTGGAGAAAGTCCTTCTCATTCCCAAACCCATAATCTACTGGGCTTCGTCCTGAACTGGGAAGATTAAAAACCTCCTTAATCTTCCTCTGGATGTTGAGAGTGACCCATCTCCTGGTCATCTCCTCCTCTCCATCCTTTCCCTTTGAACAGGTGGTCAGGGGTATGCAAGTTTCCCACTCCTGGGACTCCTTGTTCTGCGCCATCTTTAAGTAGAAAGCAGCAACAAGTCTCGGGTGAAGCCTCTGTGGTCTTGCAGTGATGAACTGCAGAAGACCTGCATTATTAAAAAGTTCTTGTACATGCAATATGTCGGGGTGGTTAGAAGAAAAATCCCCATAGGGTTCATAATGTATCTCATTCCTTAGATGGAAAAGATTTCCAAAGAAGGAATCTGCAGAAGGAGACGCCATTGAAATAATATGAAGAAATGAAGAGAATCGGGTTTTAGAGAAAATATGTAGGGAAAATATTTAGGTGCATAAAGATTTTAACAACACAATCTTCCCCTATTTATACAAAAATTCGGTTTTAATCGGGTGTCTTAGAAAATAATGACCTATGATATTCAATGGTCAAGATTGAGCAGTGAAAAGCATTTGACTCTTCGGTTTTTCAAAAGTAATTGGTCAAATTTTATCGAAAACTGTTCCCGCCCACAGTGCATTAAATGCACATTAGAGCATGTCCGTATTTAATTCAAATAAATTGTATTAAATAATAACCGAATATTAAAATGAATGGCTGGGATCATTTGACAAATTAAATTGATTTGACAATACAGCAAACAGTATAAGGAAAATGCACGCAAGATCAGATGACTAGATAAAAATCAGAAAACATACCAGTCAGTCAGATTTGTATTCTGACTGATACCACTTATTGCACTATCAGGGTGACAAGCCCTGAATTCTGTGTCCTGAATCTTAGTCAGTCTATACTGATCATCCATTTTATACTGAATGTTCCTCCTACAACCATTCACATTCTCTGGGATTCCTTCATCCTGAGTCCATATGAGTTATTCCCCCTGACCTTGTGCATTCTTATCAGAGATTCAGATTGAATCACCTAAGCCTGGGTCAAGGAGTCCTAACTCTACTGATAACTCAACAAACCTGGTTTCAGGCAAAGCCTTAGTCAGGATGTCAGCTCTCTATTTTTCAGTAGGGACTCTCTCCATCCTGATGTCCTTCTTCTCAACATGATCTCTGATAAAGTGATGCCTGATGTCTACATGCTTACACCTTGTGTGTAAGACTGGGTTTTGGGATATAGCAATGGCACTATTATTGTCACAATAAATTGGAACTTCAGTGGCCTCTATTTGGTAGTCTCTCAGTTGTTGTTTCAACCAAAGAATCTGAGAACAACAACTGCCTGCCGCCATATACTCAGCCTCAGTAGTAGACGTTACAACACTGGTTTGCTTTTTAGAAAACCAAGAGATCAGTTTACTCCCTAGAAACTGACATGTGCCTGTAGTTGATTTCCTATCAAGTCTACAGCCTCCATAATCAGCATCTGAATAGCCAGTCAGTTCTAGGTTGTCATCAGAGGGATACCAAAGTCCTAGATTGACTGTACCTCTCAGGTATTTCAGTATCTTTTTGGCACTCTCTAGATGACTCTTCTTTGGATCAGACTGATACCTTGCACAAACTCCAACTGCATAAGTGATGTCAGGTCGACTAGCAGTCAGATATAATAAAGATCCTATCAGTGCTCTATATTCAGTCTGATTTACTGAGACTCCTTCTTTGTCAGGATCCAGCTTCTCATTTGTGTTCATGGGAATGCGTGAGACTTTGCTAGACTGAATTCCAAATTTCTGAATCAAGTCCCTCGCATACTTGGACTGATTAATGAAACTTCCGGAGTCAGTTTGCCTGACTTGGAGACCCAGAAAGAAATTCATTTCTCCCATCATTGACATCTCAAATTTCCCAGTCATCAGCTTGGAGAATTTCTCACAAAGCTTCAGATTAGGAGATCCAAATATTATGTCATCCACATAAATCTGAACCAAGAGAATGTCTTCCCCTTCGGTGATCCGGAAGAGGGTCCTGTCCACTATTCCTTTCACGAACCCGTGGTTTATTAGGAATTGGGATAATGTATCATACCAAGCTCTCGGAGCTTGCTTCAGGCCATAAGGAGTTTTCTTCAGGTGATATACCTTATTGCCAACTTCGAATTCAGGAGGTTGCTCAACATACACCTCTTCATTCAGTACACCATTCAGAAAATCACTCTTTATGTCCATCTGATACACTTTGAATATCCTGAATGTTGCATAAGCCAGAAACAACCTGATTGCTTCCAATCTTGCGACTGGAGCAAAGGTCTCATCATAGTCGATACCCTCGGCCTGAGAGTAACTCTTTGCTACTAGCCTGACCTTATTTCTGACAACAACATTCTTCTCATCCCTTTTGTTCTTAAAAACCCACTTGGTGCCAATAACATGTTGACGCCTAGGTCTCTCAACTAACTCCCAAACCTGATTCCGCTCAAACTGATTGAGCTCATCCTGCATGGCTAGGATCCAGTTGGGATCAGCTAGAGCTTCTTCTATGCTTGTAGGTTCCTGATCACTCAGGAAGCAACAAAACATAGCGCTTTCACCAAAGGACAACCTCGTCCTGACCCCCTCATTGATATCCCCAATGATATCAGCCAATGAGTGATCATCTAGCCATCGCCTCCTGCTGACTGGAGCACTGGGAGCTACTGACGTTCCATTGCCTGATCCTGAAACATTAGTCTCGACAATAATAGGCAAAGAAGCGGAACGAGCAAGAACAGGGGATACTGAGTCATTTCCTGAGGGTTGACCAATATCAAAGAAATTGTTTCCCCCTACAGTGTTGGACTCAGTAACTGTCTCAGGTGCAGAAGCATCATCACCGACAGTACGTACCTCAGGTTGAGTCTGTCCTTCCGTCTGAGACTCAACGTTTTCCAAGGCAGGAGCTTGCTGAGGGTTGGCCTGAAGTCCATCCTGATCTTCATCATCATCATCCCATCCCTTGGGAGCACTGACAAGTTTGATCTTGAATTCAGGATTCTTCAGACTCAGTCTTGTTACCCTTCTGGTAATTCCCTCAGTATCAGGACTTGGAACCTGTTTCCTATGCACTGATGCAGTCTCATCAAACACAACATGAGGTGTTTCCTCCACACAAAGGGTCCGACAGTTATACACCCTGAAAGCTTTACTGACTGAGGAGTATCCTAAGAAAACTCCCTCATCAGATTTGCTATCAAAGGCTTTCAGCTGGTCTTTCCCATTGTTCAGGATGAAACACTTACACCCAAAAATATGGAAATAAGAGATGCGAGGCTTCCTCTTGTTCCAAGTTTCATAGGGTGTCTGAGCATGTTGTTTGTTCAGCATAGATCGGTTCTGAGTGTAGCAAGCAGTGTTGATTACTTCAGCCCAGTACTTCTTGGGCAGTCCTGATTCAGTCAACATGGTCCTGGTAGCTTCCTTCAGGGTTCGATTCCTTCTTTCAGCTACCCCATTCTGCTGAGGGGTCCTTGCTGCAGAAGTCTCATGAGCTATACCATGGTTAATACAAAAGTCAGTTATAATAGAGTTTATAAACTCGGTTCCTCGATCTGATCGGATCCTGACTATGCTCTGACCCTGTTCCGTACTCAATTACTTGAGTAACTCTGGAAGCTTGACCTGAGTCTCCTTTTTGTTCAGCAAGAAAATAACCCATGTGTACCTGGAATAATCATCAACAACAACAAGGGTATATTTCCTACCATTTATGCTGACAGGAGTTACTGGACCAAAGAGATCCATGTGCAGGAGCTGAAGCACTCTGTCAGTAGAGAAGGCTTCCTTCACCTTGAATGAGGCTTTGGTTTGCTTGCCTTCCTGACATGCTCCGCACACGTGGTCTTTGCTAAAAACTTCATTAGGCAGACCATCTACAAGAGAGAGTCTAGAGATTTTGTTAATAATCTTGAAGTTTAAGTGACTCAGACGTTTATGCCAAAGCCAACTGAGCTCAGAGGAGCTCTTAGCGACCAGACAGGTTTCAGGAGGGCTGCTCTTGAAGTCAGCAAAATATACATTGCCCCTCCTGACACCTGTAATCAGAACCTGTAGTGTAGATTTGTCCTTCACAAGACACATGTTAGATGTAAATTCTACACTATATCCTCGGTCACAGAACTGACTAACCGAGAGTAAGTTATGTCTCAGTCCTTCAACATATGATACATTCATTACACGGACAGAGTTAATAACAAGGGTTCCGAATCCTCTGGTGAAACCCTTAGAGTTATCACCAAAGGTTACCTGCGGGCCTTCTTGAGCTACATAATCCTGAAGGAGATCACGAAATCCGGTCATGTGTCTGGAACAACCTGAGTCCAAGTACCAGTCCTTCATCAGATCCTCATTCCTCTTCTTGTAGCCCGCAGTAACCTGAAAAGAATCAGGCCTCAGGTACCCATCTTTTATTGGGTCCTACTGAGTCAGCCATACCCTTCAAAATCCAGATTTGTTTAACAATTCTGATAGCATCAGAAGAGTAAACCTGTTTCCCTAAAATATCAACATACACAGTTCTCTTCTTCCTTTGTGCCTGGGAAGTTGAGGGTGTATGGGTGTCAGCCTGAGATACAGGAGCCCTGTATTGATTTATGGGGGTGGGCCTCTTGTTCCTCCTTGGCCTGGGTGCATTAGGCTGAGTTTGATTCCTAGAAGGAGCAGCTCGGGCCTGACCTTTTGGCACTTGAGGTCTAGCCTGAGTGTTTCTGGAGTTAGGTCTCCTTTGCCTTTCAGAGGCCACCTGGTTTGTCCTTCTCCTTTGAGGATTAGGGCGCTCCTGATGGGCTCTATGCCCTGTCTGAGGAATCTGGACCTCAGTAATCCTTGGCCTTGCCTGAGGCCTCCTCTGTCCTGAGTTTCTTCTGCTCTGAACATTTCTAGGCTGGGCCTGAGAAGTGCTGGGAGCAGAATTTTTCCCAGATTGAGGATTCCTAGGCTGAGCCTTGGATTTCCCTTGATCTGTCTTCCCTGACTCAGGATGAGGACCCTTGGCCTTTCCCTTAGGTTTTGACCTAGAATCCTAAGTCCTTTGCCTGACAGGTTCAGCAAGCATTTTCTCCTTCCCTTTGCCTTTATTCTGATGAGCAACACTTGAGCTCTTGTCATCAGTTAGGACAGGGACAAACTTCTTCTGAGAGTTGCTCCCTGAGGCACCTATTTTTTTCTTGCCCTTTGGGTCTTTTGAGGCATCATAGCCTAACCCAGCTTTAGCACCATTAGTCAGCTGAGAGAAACTTGTCAACTCATCAACCACTTGGGTAGATGTGTATAACTTCTTCAGCTTAACTTCAAGATGCCCATTTATTTCTTTTTGGGCCTCAATTTCAGAGGTGTATTGAAGCACCAACTCTTCATGAGCTTTCGCCTTTGAGATCAGCTCAAGATCCCAAGCAGTTTGCTCAGCACAAATGCGAGCTTGCCACTCAGTTTCGAACATCACTCTCAGAGCAATTCGCTCAATCATCAGTTGTTCCTGAGCAAGGAACAGTTCTGTGTCACGAGTCTCAATCAGCGAGCTGATTACACCCTTCAGTCTTTCTACCTCCAGTGGAGCTTCATCATGCTTGTTCCGAGCATGAAGTAGCTCTTCCTGAAGATGTACTAATCTAAGGGCTTCTTCAGTATCTCTTACTCTGAGAGACTCAGTTAACCGATCATTCTCCTCACTCAGATGTGCATTCACATCCACTGTGTGAGTATGAGTCTCCTGCAGCCTTGAGAAGTCAACCATCAATTGCTCTAGGGCGAGCTGAAGGTCGAGTTCTCCTGCTGAATCTGAGCTAAACTTAGGTGCGTGATCAGGAGAAGAGGCAGAAGAACATACCTGATCATCTGCCATCAGGCAGAGGTCATCATACTCTTCATCGGAGAAGAGTTCAGGGGACCGGCGTCCTGGGCCATCTGAATATGAG
The DNA here is from genome assembly GCA_026898435.1 of Prunella vulgaris. Classification (NCBI taxonomy): domain Eukaryota; kingdom Viridiplantae; phylum Streptophyta; class Magnoliopsida; order Lamiales; family Lamiaceae; genus Prunella; species Prunella vulgaris. The sequence goes on from JAPKLY010000270.1 coordinate 382,625, forward strand.
GAATCCTCAACTAGCAACGCTCTCCGGTCTGATGCCCTGAGCTCTCTCTTGGCTCTCCGATCTTCTCGCTCACGAGCACTGATCTCTGGACAATCATACTGATAGTGTCCAGATGATGACAGTTTATGATCCTGAGCAGAATAGTTAATCCGCACGCAAGGGTCTTTTTAACGTGGTTCGGAGATAACCAACTCCTACGTCCACGACCTGATTTAACAGGAAGCTATCCTCAAAACCCTGAGGATAGGTACTTGGATTTTACGTGCCAAGGGACACGAATAGCCAACTTTCTCTCTTAGGAATTGACCCCTGGGCATTTTACAAGTCCCAGTCTTTCTAACCAACCAATCTCACACCCTGAGTGGTTTGGTATTCTTGGTTTCCAACTAAGATAGCTCTAGCAATACAACACAATGCTAAAGATAAGAGCTATCGATCTAAGCAAAATACAGAGTGAATCCTACTACAACACTAGGGAAATTTAATTGCAGAGTGTGTGTTCGTGTTTAATTTTTTAAATTTGCTACCATATTTGATTCATGATTGTTGATATTCTTGTGATATTTTGAGTATTAAGTGAAGTTGTGTAGGAAGAGTACAAGAAAAAAGGTGGAAAATTGAAAAATTTTGAAGTAGGATTTGAAGGCCTCGGTAGACAGCACCTAAAGCCTCGGTAGACGGCCTTCGCGCGCCTGGGATCTCTGGAAAGACAGCATCCCAGCGAGTGGACTGTCGACCAGCTGGGACGACAGCTCTACAAGTTTTCTTGAGTTTTCATGAAATTGATGATGCATTTATGCTACATTGTTGATGATTAATCCATTGGGAGCCCAATTGCACGCCAATTTTGAGTTTTATGAGCTTAATTGAGGATGGATGTTTTAGGGGAAGGCATAGTGATGAATTTTAGGAAATTTCAGGCTTAAATTGAATTGTCATGATAATGTTGTGCTAATTGTCAATGGGTATGAGTATATTGTTGTTAGGTCGAGTCAATGATGTTGATTCACCTATGATTTTTGCTTACTTTGAGGTTCATTGGAATATGACATTAGCATGATTATGTGTGGCATGCTTTTCCTTGATTCTATAAACAGTCCCATAAGGTTCAATCTATTCTATCTGGTGAATTAAGTTGATAGTGTTTTGAGTGTATTGTTCTTCCTTTGCTCATGTATAGAATTCTCCTAGGAATATGATGTTTAAGCTCATTGTTCATATATCTTGCTCATGCTTAAAATCTCTTGTAGGCCATGCCTAAGAAGGGTAAGAATGTTGCTTCAAGTTCTAGAAGGTATGACAACCTAAACGTGAATAAGAATGATGAGAAGATGGAGGAGGAATGTTATGGGATTTGTCATGTCAAACCCTCAATCTTGGGAATCTTCTTTGAATGCAACGTGATATTTTATGTTTGTTGGTCCCAAAGGCAGGTTTTAGGGAAGAATACACTTGAACAAGTCTAGAAGGGGGGGTTGAATAGACTTGTAAGGATTCAAAAACCTTTTTCAAATTTACTGGTTTATTAAGAAAATCAGCAGACTACTTGAGGTAGTCTGAATTTTGAGAATAGTGCGCTGTGTATAGTGCGGAAACGTTTTAATGAAAATCGGTTTTTAGGTGATGTGCACAAATAAGAACAGAAAGAAATACGAAGAGACACAGGGGATTTATAGTTGTTCGGACCAATTGTCCTACATCCACTCTCCTCAATCCAACTTGGACTTGAGGGGCTCTCCACTAACCCACTTACTCACTTACTTACACAGTTTTGAGAGTACTACTCTCTTTACAACTTGTCAATGCTATAATTGCAATTGACTTCTCACAGCTTCTAAAAAGCTTTTACAAAGGATAAGTATGGATGGTGTTTTTTAGCGTAAGTGATAAAACAGACAGAGTATTGGCTAACTTAATGTGCGTGTGAATCCCTCAAAAATTATCACTATTACTCTAATTTATAGGATCAAATAACTAGCCGTTGGGATGGACTAGAAATCTGAGATCCTATAATCTCGTATTCAATCAATCATTGTGATTGATTGAATTTCCTTCTTGATTCCCGTCAGTCTTCGCGATCTTCAATCAATCAAGTTTGTCCCCTTGATTGATTGATCATCTATTCTGGGAATCTTCCTTTTATGTCGCAAGTTAACCCTTAAAATTGATTCCGAAAAATCTGAGCTGAGCACAAAACCTCAGCTGATCTGTCTCCTCAGCTGGTGTATCAGTCTGCTGATACTTGGACCTCAGCTGATGTGCAAGTCTGCTGGTGTGCACCTCAGCTGGTCTTCTTGACTTCGTCTGAATAAGTCTTTTATCCATGGTCCTTGTCTTGTCTGTGACGTGCTCTCAGCTGATCAGTTAATCTTCTTATATCAGCTGATCTGCACTTCAGCCATCGGCTGATGTTAACTTCTCTGATGATCTGCTCTCGATGCTCCAGTGTCAGCTGCTTAAATCTTCTGTCTTCTAAAATCGGCTAAGTCCACAAGGTCTCAGCTGGTCTTCTCTTCTATGATAGCTTCGGATCTTCTAGGCAGCAAGGTAGGTTCCCCCTCACTTGAACCTATCTAATCATAACTACTCATCAGCTGACTAACATGTTCAGCTGGTCCTATTACAAGCTGATTGGTTTATTATATCATCAAAACATCTAACACAGAGATCCTAACAAGTTCCCCCTTTTTGATGATATCAAAACCAACTCAGCTGATCTCAACAGATAAGCATTTTCAATCAAAATCAAGATCAACATAGGACAGAAAAGAAGATCTTTAATTAAGATCTTTTAGACAGAATCAAAACGCAGCTGACAACAAGTAGTTGTCTGGAATCATAAAGTTTTATTAATAATCAAAAGAGAAATAACAAACAGAAGTAAAGATACCTAATCCTCAGCTGACTCAGCTGGACTATTACATAAGGAGAGGTCTTCTGCTGCTGAGTGGAACTTGCAACCAGTCCAAGAATCTCTTCTCTATTTCCTTCAAAGCTGGCAGAGAGTTGTCAGAAAGCTGATGAAAGAGTTTAGTGATCTGCAGCCAATGTTTCCTGATTTCCACCCAATCTATCTTTCCACTCACATCAGTTGGAATAGGAAGATACTCAATTTCTGGCAACTCTGGCTGAACCTCTACCTTAAGCATCTCTTCTGTGATAGCTCTGAAGAACTTAGGAAAAGTCTCCTTCAACCAATCTCTGAACTCAGCGTTTTTCTCTCTTTCTCCTCTGGTATCTTCTCCTCGGAGAACATAGAAGTGAATCATAGATTTGGCTTTTATGGTTTTCCAGAGATCCATCAGCTCATCAGACAATTGATTGTAGAACATATCAATTGGTCCGTCAACTAGAGGTTCATTTGGATCTCTGATGAATTTTCCACTCCTAGTCCTGCTGCCTTGAGCTACTGCTTTCCCCTTCTTCTTCAGCTTCCTCTGATATCTCCTCTCAAGCTCATCATTCATCTCCCTCTCCTGCCTTTTCCTCTTCTCCTCAGGGGTTTCTTTCTCAGCTAGCTGCAACTCCTTAGCCAGCTTTTCGTCCAATTCAGCATTCATAATTCTTTTCTTCTTTTCCCTTTCTACAGCAACAACTTCTTGCTTCTGCAAAGCCTCAGCCATTTTCTGATCTCTCAACTCCTGAGTTTTCTGAACTGCCATCTTCCTGGTGTTGATGTAATCTTCAACATTTTCTATCCTAGCAGATAGAACCCCTTGATTATCCACCAGAAGAGCTCTCAGAGAGGCCATCTCAGCTTGCAAGGCAGCAATAGCAGCTGAGTTCTTCTCTTCCCCCTTTTTGATATCATCAATTACTGCAACAAAGGGTAGAGAAGTAGGAAGCTTGTCCACAACATCTTTAAGGTCCTCCTGACCGTGTTTGCACTCAGCAATTTGTCCTTCCAACCGTTCGGAGACCAATCTGAATCTCTCAGACTCAGCAGCAAGAGAAGCAGATGCATCATCATTGAAAGCCCTGGCAGTTGCCTTGAAGTTCTGGAGAGTATTGAAGAATTCAATGCGGGTGGCATACAAGCTGTCCTCCATAGCTTCCTTCAGCTTGTTGCGATGGTCCAGCAGGACTTGATGAACATGAGTTTCAATCATAGAGGGGGCAGCAGACTTGGCAGCCAGAAGAGTAGCTTTGACCTCCCTGATGTGGTCATCAAAATAGCCTTTTAATTGTTCCAAAAGTGCAGGAGTTACCTGATCAGCAGGGGAGATTTCAAAGCTTGCTGCTGGAGGAATAAATTCAGTCTCTGCTATTTCAGGGCAGTCCAGGGCCACTCCATCTTTGAGCAACAAAGCTCTAGCCACCTTCTGCAGTCCTTCAGGGGATGTCAGCTGGGATGGAGCCTTAACGTCCAAGGCATCCATCAGAATTTCCTCCCATTCAGTGAATGCTGCTTCTCCCATCTCCTTAATTAGGGCCAGAAAGAATGTGACTGGCCCCTCTCGTGCTTGTGCCCAGGCTAGGCCATCAGCAAGGATATCTTGGTAGGCTGGGTAAGGGTTCAGTTCAGGAATGTATAGGGAAATATGGGCTAGGGCAGATATAATCATCCCTCGTTCAAGAGGCCCTTTTGAATGATGGTGAGCTAGACGAGATTGTTTGGCCATTTCTGAGGGGGAGTTGGGGTTATCGAGAATGATGGGTTCAGGGTGAGAGGGTTTGGGGGTAGCTGAAGGCTCTCCAGAGGTAGCCATCTCCTCTGGTTCATTGCCGACTGGGATTTGTGACGGTGAGGGATCGGCTGGGGTTGAGAAGTGTTGGGAAGGATCAAAAAAGGGTGTAGGAGAAGCTGACCTGATAGGTGAGGCAGCTATAGGTGTGTCTGCTGATGGTGTATCAGCAGAGGAATGAAGAACCTCTGTCTCAGCTACTGAGGGTTCAGCTGACTCCCTCTCTTCCGACTCCTCTTCCTCTTCATCAGAGCCAGTCGCAAAATCATCATCTGATGCAGCCTTCTCAGCTGGCTCCTCCACAGCCTGCTCTTCTCCTCCAGAAGACTCATCAACCAGCAGAGTAGGCTTCTCTGCTGAAAATTTCTTCCTCTTCAGACTGCTTAGCACAGCAGTATCTACTTCTTCATCTGAATCAGAATCAAAGGAGAGATTCCTTTGAATTGGAGTAATTTCTTTCTTGGATTTCTTCTTTTTACCACCTCCAGCAGGCATTGGAGCCTTCCTTTTCTGCTTCTTCCCATGACCAGCAGAAGGACCAGGGGCAACAGCTACTGTATCATCGTCGGAATCTGAGTCAGCTGGCCCAATGATGTCCAAGTTACTTCCCCTTAAGAATTTGGTGTGGTTGTACTCAACAACCATTCCTCATCCCACTCATGCTGGGGCAGCAGATGATTCAGAAGAATAGTGATCTTGGTGGCCATGGAACACTTGGATTTGAAGCTGTAAACATGTTCCCCATTCACCTCCTTCACTAAGCACCTCTTGGACTCTTGTTCCAGGCGGAACCATAACAGACTCACCCAGTCTACTTGCACCCCATCGAGAATGGTGCGGGCCACACTCAGGCGGAGTTTGGTAATGGCGTCCAAACTCCCCTGTTCCGCCAAGATGACCTTGGTCACCACATCCATCAGGAACCGAAACCGCCTCCTCAGCATGGTTTTCTTCAGGTTCGTGGTGGTGTCCCTGAAACTCGTCCTGGCCATTAACTAAAAAGTCTCCAGGTAGTCAGCTTCCTTGTATTTGTGGGGTTGGACACCAGTGGAGGATAGGCCAAAGATATCAGTGATAGCATCCTTGGAGATAACAACAGCTAAGTCATCAACCAATGAGACGATGGAGTCTGTGCTGAACTGGGCCCTAAGAAGGAATTGGAAAGCATAGAAATTTAGGGTTTTATGGTCAGGGGGGGTCATGGAGATGAAGGTTCGGAGATTTTGATTTTGGAGAAGGTTTAGGATTTCTCTAATTTCAGGAACCCTAGTCGTGTCAAAATCGACACACATCTCTGCGTACATCTTTTCCTTGAAGAGTTTTTGCATTGCCTTAGATGCCATACCTTCAAAACAGGATTTGAGTGCAGAGAGAATAGTATGCAGGAAAACTTCGGGCAGAAAGATTTAGGAACATAAGTTTTCAGAAAGAAGTTTAAAGGGGGTATATATAAGTATCGAGAGATATGAGCAATTTTTCCAAAATTAAAACCGATCAGTTTTGATCGTAGATTTGTATGTTGCATCACATAAATCAAAGGTCCAGAATAAATGACCTTTGAGTATTTTGGAGGTGATGCGTGGGTGTCAGGATTTCGAAAAGGTTTTGACCACCTCAAAAGATTCCCCTTTTTGAAAAAGGTGATGATGAAGGCACTTTTTGAGAAGATTTAGACGGTGTTAAATTAATTACAACTGACACCTTATTTTGAAAAGGTAATAAATCCCCGATTTTTCGTAAACAAAAAGATTTGATTGCCAATTTTCTAAAATAATTTTTAGAAATTAGGGATTTATTAATTTTTGAGAAGATTTGATAGATTAAATAGAATTTAAAAAAAATCGACATAAAGATCATAGAAATACTTATCGAGATGCTGACGTGGCAAAATCAGCTAATAAGAGCGATCCTTATGAAAATCTTTTCTGCTCATCTGGGTCTTTAATGTCAGCTGACATGGACCAGCTGAAGCAAAGTGGCCTTGCCTGACTTTCATAACTTATCCCTGTATCAAGTTAGACATAACAAGATAGAGAAAAGAAAGGAAAGAATAAGTAGACATACCAGATCAGCTGATGTGAGGATCAGCTGACTACTTCAGCAGAATAGTCCTCAGCTGGGTATCAGCTGACTACCCGTTTACCCAAAAACTTTCTTTCTATAGAACTGCCCCTCCATCTATCATTCCTAACTCTGCTACTAATTCTCTGAATCTTACCTCTGCTAAGGGTTTGGTAAGAACATCTGCTCTCTGCTTCTCCGTATGAATTTTCTCCATCCTGATATCTCCTTTCTCAGCATGATCCCGAAGAAAATGATGTCTTATGTCCACATGCTTGCATCTAGTATGGAGAACAGGATTCTGAGTAATGGCTATTGCACTTGTGCTATCACAGAAGATGGGTATCTCTTCTGTGATCACATGGTAGTCCCTCAGCTGTTGTCTGATCCATAGCAGCTGAGAACAGCAACTACCAGCAGCCATGTACTCTGCCTCTGTTGTAGAAGTAGCTAATGAAGTCTGCTTTTTGGAGAACCAAGATATCAGCTTACTTCCCAGAAACTGACATGTGCCAGAAGTTGATTTCCTATCAATCTTGCACCCTCCATAGTCAGAATCTGAATACCCACTCAGCTGAAAATTGTCATCAGCTGGGTACCAAAGGCCTAGATTGTAAGTACCCTTCAAATACTTTACAATCTTCTTTGCTGCTTCCAGATGAGATTTCTTAGGGTTTGCCTGAAACCTTGCACACACCCCTACTGCAAAGCTGATATCAGGTCTGCTGGCAGTGAGATACAGCAGAGAACCAATAAGTCCCCTACATTGTGTCTGATCCACTTTCTCACCAGCCTCATCTGGATCCATGCTAAAATTTGCCATCATTGGAATCTTAGCTTCTCTGCTGCTACTGATTCCAAACTTTTCTATCAAATTCTTGGCATATTTAGCTTGGCTAATGAACGTTCCATTGGACATCTGTTTTACCTGCAATCCAAGGAAATAAGTCATCTCCCCCATCATGGACATTTCAAACTTGCTGGTCATCAGCTTGCTGAACTCATCACACATCAGTTTGTTGGGGGAGCCAAAGATGATATCATCCACATAGATCTGCACTAAAAGAATATCATCTCCGTCTTCCTTTCTGAACAAGGTTTTGTCAATCTTTCCTTTACTGAATCCACCATCCAGTAGGAACTGTGATAGAGTATCATACCAAGCTCTAGGTGCCTGCTTTAGTCCATATAAAGCTTTCTGCAACCTATAAACCTTGTTCCCAATCTCAAATCCTGGTGGCTGTTCCACATAAACCTCTTCTGCTAGGATTCCATTCAGAAAAGCTGACTTGACATCCATCTGATAGACTTTGAACCCTTTGAAAACAGCATAGGCCGGAAACAATCTAATGCCTTCTAGTCTTGCCACAGGAGCAAATGTCTCATCATAGTCAATCCCTTCTGACTGTGAATACCCCTGTGCTACTAGCCTTGCCTTGTTTCTTACTACTACATCATTTTCATCCTTTTTGTTCTTAAATACCCACTTAGTGCCTATGACCTTCTGATGTTTGGGCCTCTCTACTAGGGTCCGAACTTCTTATCTTGCAAACTGATTTAGCTCCTCTTGCATAGCTACAATCCAGTTTGGGTCTTCAAGAGCTTCATAAATATTTTTGGGTTCTATCAGAGACACATAACAGCTGAATTGAGCACCCAAGTTTAGCTTTCTTCTGGTCTGAACACCTACACTTGGATCTCCTAGAATCTGTTCAGCTGGGAAATCAGACAATGTCTTCTTGCTCCTTTGAGGTGCCATAGTCTGCTCCTCTTAGGTCTTGTGTGAAATTCCCCCTTGGTTAGTGTCAGGAGTCAATGTGCCATCACCTGATGCTGATGAGGGCTTATCAGCTGATTTGGGCTCATCATCTGAATCTGAGTCTGATTCTATCCTAGGTACTACTACCTTAATCAGATCTGGCTTATCTGACAGATTCAGCTGATCCACCTCTTCTGCTAGCTTCTCCTTGCTGTACTCATGAAAAGATTCATCAAATACAACATGGGGTGTCTTCTCCACACAGAGAGAGACTTTATTAAAGACTCTATAGGCTTTGCTACTTACAGAATATCCTAAGAATATTCCTTCAGCAACCTTAGCATCAAAAGTCTTTAACTTAGTCTTTCCATTGTCATGGATGAAACACCTACACCCAAAAGTATGGACAGAGGAAAGGTTAGGAGTTTTACCTTTGTACATTTCATAAGGAGTCTTCCCATGTCTCTTGACTGGTAGACACCTATTTTGGAAGAAGCATGCAGTATTGATGGCTTCTGCCCAAAATCTTTGAGGAGTCTGATATTCAGCTAACATAGTCCTTGCTGCCTCCTTGAGGGTTCTGTTTCTCCTCTCAGCTAACCCATTCTGCTGAGGTGTTCTGGCAGCTGATGTCTCATGCTGAATACCATTATCCCTGCAATAGTCAGAAACAGCAGAGTTAAGAAACTCAGTACCTTTATCACTTCTGATTCTGACTATGCTGAGGTCCAGTTCCTTCTGAATCCTCTTGAACAACTCCAGCATCTTGACCATAGTCTCATTCTTCTTGAACAAGAACACTACCCAAGTGAATCTTGTATAGTCATCAACAATCACCAGTGTATACTTCCTTCCACTGAAACTAAGAGGTGAGACAGGTCCAAACAAGTCCATATGAAGCAGCTGGAGTGCTTTTGTTGTTGAAGTACTCTGCACATCTTTGAATGAGGCTTTAGTCTGTTTTCCTTTCTGACAGGCATTACACTTCTGCTCAGATGCAAACACCTCATTTGGTAAACCTCTGACTAGACCCTTCCTTGCAACCTTGTTGAGAGTCTTGAAGTTCAGATGACCTAACCTCTTGTGCCAGAGCCAGCTGATCTCAGATGAGCTTTTAGCAACCAAACATGAGTCAGCTGGACAGCTTGCAAAATCTGCAAGATACATATTACCTCTTCTGAGGCCAGTTAGTAGCACCTGCTCATTTAAATCATTAATAACAAGACAAGAGTTCTTAGAGAATCTTACTGAATATCCCTTGTCACAGAATTGGGATACAGACAGAAGATTGTGCATGAGCCCTTCTACATAGTAGACTTCTTCAACTCTTGTTCCTTTGATCAGCAAAGTGCCAACTCCTCTGGTGACTCCAAAATTGTTGTCACCGAACACAACTCTAGGTCCATCCAGCGTTACAAAGTTCTGGAGAAGATGCTTCTCAAAAGTCATGTGCTTCGAGCAACCGCTATTAATGTACCAGACATGGCCCTTGGCTTCTCCTCTTTCTATAGGGCTAGAGTTAACCTGAAATTAAAACTCAGGCTTTAGGTACCCTATCTTTGGGTCCTGATTGGTTAGTATCGACTTTCTGGATCCACAGGTAGAGATCATCCTTATGAGGTTTAGGAGATCTCAACCTTCTACCATATTTGTCCACAAAAATCATCTCCCTCAGAGGATCTTTTCTGGGGCGATGAGTGATAACAGCAGGTTTATAGGTGGATTGCTCAAAAGGATAATTTCGGCTTGAGCCTCCGAATGACTCATAAACTTTAGCCGGTGAAGGCTTGCCTATTTTGGACACATTATAAGTAACCCAGGGCTGAGGTCTGTTTCGCTTGGGTTTACTCTGCTGAGATGACCCAGGCATATCATTCCTCTGCTGATTCTGCAGAGGTCTCCTTGTCTTAGCTGAGCTATGACTTGGATTCCTCTTCTGATCTCGAGACTTCTAAGCTTTGGATTTATGTTGGTTGTCAGCAGGCTTATGAGTTTTAGTACTCTTCTGCTCTGTTGAAAACTTTTGATCACCAGCAGACTTCTGAGCTTTGGAGCTCTTCTATCCAGCTGGGACCTTTTCTGTCCCTCTGCTCTTCTGCCCTTCTGATCCAGATGCAGGCTCAGCTGGCCCTTTACCCTTTCGAGGATCCCTAATTAATCCACTGTCATCTTTCTTCTTCTTTTATGGTTTGGGTTTGGGATAACCAAGACCCCTTTTGTCATTCACAGTTTGTGAGGATTCAGTTATTTTAGACACGACATTTTTTGCCTTAGTCAGCTGATCCACTTTCAGTTGAAGCTGCTGTGAATTTTTGGTTTTTAGTTCATTCTGCTTGAAGAGTTCATCGAACTTAGCTGTCAGTAGATTATGTTCTTCACTTAAGATAGTGTTCTCAGAAAGTAGTTTTTCTATCAGCTTCTCCTGTTCTTCACATTTTGCTATTAAGTCAGCAGACTTGTTAGCTTGTGAGTCATAGGATATCACTGGTAGTCTAGCACTTTCCAGATCTTGTCTCAAGCTTAAAACTTCAGCTTTTAGACTTGTGTTCTCCTCTTCCAGCTTAGAACAAACTTTTAAGGAGGATTGGAGATCAGATAACAACTTGTGTATATCTGACTCCATAGAATAGGTAGAGGAGCAAGATGGACTAACAGAGGGGGTAGGAGAATTTACCTCTTCCACCTTAGCCATAAGACATATATCATCCTCTGATTCAAAATCAGATGAGGACGAGGATGAGCTGATATCCTGCTTCTCCTCCTCTGCCAGCAGAGCTCTCTTATCAGCGAACCTGCGATCTCTCTTGATCCTCTTCTCTTCTCTCTCCCTTGGAGTAAGTTGAGGACAATCATAACTGAGATGTCCTGGCTTGTTGCAAGTGAAACAGACACCATCTCCTCCTCTTCTGGGACTTGGTTCCCTCCTTCTCTCTGGAGACTTATATCTGGTCTCCTGTTCATCTGATGATCTTCTGGCATCAGATGACTTCTGGTATCTTCTGGAAGAATCACTCTTATTCTTCTTCCAATGAGATCTATATTTCTGAAACTTGTTTGACATCTTGTCAAACTTCTTGGTCAATAAAGCAAGTTGCTCCTTTAAGCTCATGTCCTCTGGAGCAGAGGACTTTTCTTGACTATCGGCTGCAGCAGAGAAAGCAACATTCTTTGTGGCTGATGAAGTTGGAGTCTCATCTTATTGATCTTCCTCTTGGATATCAAACTCATGTGCCTTCAGATGAGATAGCAACGTATGATGACTCATCTCAGATAAATTCTTTGTCTCTTTAATTACTGTCACCTTCACTCTCCACCTAGGAGTAAGAGATCTCATAATTTTGTTATTAATCTCTTTCTCCGAGTAATCCTTTCCTAAGGAGCTTGCTTTATTCAGTATGTTTGTCAGCCTCATATCTAGCTGATCAATGTTTTCATCAACTTTCATTTTAAAAGTGTCAAAGGTATGTAGAACAGCTTGAAGTTTTTTCTCTTTGATTTGATCTGTCCCTTCACACATCAAGGAGAGTTTCTCCCACATCTCCTTAGCAGTTCTACATGTCTTGATTTTCTCTATATAGTCTTTGGAGAGTGTCTCAATGATTTCTGTTCTGGCCACTTGATCGAGGTTGAAGAGTTTTCTTTCAGCATCATTTAGTTCACTCTTCTTCTTCTCTCTCTTCCTTCTTTCACTGATTTCAGCTTCTGGAGTCTTGCCATCGCTTACTCCTTCCCAGAAGAACTTGATTGGCCCTTCCTCCAGAACATCTAACATCCGATCATGAATGGCTCCAAGGTGATTCTCCATTCTGAATTTCCAGTAATCATAATCCTCTATGGAGAATTCAGGCAGCTTCCTTATCTTGGATCCACTCTTTTTGTAGGAAGACATATTTGCAGATGTTTAGATAAAAGGCACACAGACTTTTCTAAAAACAGATTTTCAGATATCTGTCCAGGTGACCACTAAGAGCTTTCTCAGGCTGTGGTCTGTTGGACACACAGCTCTGATACCACTTGTTGGTCCCAAAGGCAGGTTTTAGGGAAGAATACACTTGAACAAGTCTAGAAGGGGGGGTTGAATAGACTTGTAAGGATTCAAAAACCTTTTTCAAATTTACTGGTTTATTCAGAAAATCAGCAGACTACTTGAGGTAGTCTGAATTTTGAGAATAGTGCGCTGTGTATAGTACGGAAACGTTTTAATGAAAATCGGTTTTTAGGTGATGTGCACAGATAACAACAGAAAGAAATACGAAGAGACACAGGGGGTTTATAGTGGTTCGGACCAATTGTCCTACATCCACTCTCCTCAATCCAACTTGGACTTGAGGGGCTCTCCACTAACTCACTTACTCACTTACTTACACAGTTTTGAGAGTACTACTCTCTTTACAACTTGTCAATGCTATAATTGCAATTGACTTCTCACAGCTTCTAAAAAGCGTTTACAAAGGATAAGTATGGATGGTGTTTTTTAGCGTAAGTGATAAAACTGACAGAGTATTGGCTAACTTAATGTGCGTGTGAATCCCCTAAAAAATTATCACTATTACTCTAATTCATAGGATCAAATAACTAGCCGTTGGGATGGACTAGAAATCTAAGATCCTATAATCTCGTATTCAATCAATAATTGTGATTGATTGAATTTCCTTCTTGATTCCCGTCAGTCTTCGCAATCTTCAATCAACCAAGTTTGTCCCCTTGATTGATTGATCTTCTATTCTTGGAATCTTCCTTTTATGTCGCAAGTTAACCCTTAAAATTGATTCCGAAGAATCTGGGCTGAGCACAATACCTCAGCTGATCTGTCTCCTCAGCTGGTGTATCAGCCTGCTGATACTTGGACCTCAGCTGATGTGCAAGTCTGCTGGTGTGCACCTCAGCTAGTCTTCTTGACTTCGTCTGAATAAGTCTTTTATCTATGGTCCTTGTCTTGTCTGCGACGTGCTCTCAGCTGATCAGTTAATCTTCTGATATCAGCTGATCTGCTCTTCAGCCATCGGCTGATGTTAACTTCTCTGATGATCTGCTCTCGATGCTCCAGTGTCAGCTGCTTAAATCTTATGTCTTCTAAAATTGGCTAAGTCCACAAGGTCTCAGCTGGTCTTCTCTTCTATGATAGCTTCGGATCTTCTAGGCAGCAAGGTAGGTTCCCCCTCACTTGAACCTATCTAATCCTAACTACTCATCAGCTGACTAACATGTTCAGCTGGTCCTATTACAAGCTGATTGGTTTATTATATCATCAAAACATCTAACACAGAGATCCTAACAATGTTAAATTTGGAAGATTCGTCAACATGGAGTTTCACAGCGGAAGATACTTTCTCAAGGAGACCACATGGTTCCTAAACTTTGGGAATGATGTGGAAGATCTCTTTGAAAATGTGGGATGGAGAGGATTGTTAAACGTCAACAACAATTCATATA
>JAPKLY010000270.1:406562-447654 GCA_026898435.1 Prunella vulgaris
GGAAAAACAATTAAACACGCCAAAAAGGAAAAGTTAGGGGACGAAAATAGCAGCTTACTTTTGGGTGTTACACCAATACTCAAAGGCAACTCATATTGCTAATCCTATTTTCACTTATGCTCAAAAGATCCTTGCAAACACAGTCTTCGCTAGGAAAGACACAGAAGAAGTGCTTCATGAAGAACTTTTCATTCTCTACTCAATGGCCACGGGTTTAAAGGCTAATTTTGGAGCTTACTTCTGCAAAAGTTTGTCACATCTTTACTCTGCGGGAGATTTTGTGTTTGGAGGAATGATCGCACATTTGACAAGGAAAGTTAGATGGCAGCCGAGTGAGATTGGAATAGAGTGCCTATATCTCGATCTCCAAAACTTGGTATGATCACAAATTCTTACAAAGAATGGAAACACTCACTGCATTGCTGGCTCACCATGTGTTGGGTGGCCATTTCCATTGGTGGATTATGAATCCTTAACCATTAGGAATGTTAGGAATTGGAAATTGTGCAGCTCATCACACTTCGAGATTGCCAAGAAATTCCATGTAGAACAACAAGCAGTGAAAAGAGCAAGGGAGGAGAGTCACTCAAGAGGTGGATCCAATAATAATGAGCTAGTGGGAAATGGAATGGAGAATAGAAGGCAGAGCGATATTGAAAGGGGTCAAGAGTTTCAAACTCTTCGACATGAAGTTAATGTCCTGAGGGAGAGTCAGTTTGCTCTTCAATCCGATGTCACGGCTATTTAAGGTGATATGACCTTAATTTGCAAAATTATGGCAGAAATGTGAGAGACTCAGAGGAGGATGATGGATTGGTTTATGGATAAGAGCAATGCTACTTCCCCTAGTTATTCTCCTTCGTGAAGTGATGATTTCGATCTAACTTCATAAGGATGGGTAACTCATTCTTAACTCTATCTCGTGGTTTCTATTCTGAACTTTTAGTTTTAATTTGGTTTGTAATGATATTGCTTGAAGATTGTGGTACCGTTCTTAGGTAGTTTTCTGTTGGAGATTATTATTTGTGAGGGTTTATGATAATGGATCTTATTGCTTTTGATTATGGTTATTGTGTTGAGCTTTATTGTGCATTGCATGATTCTTGCCTCCACTCCTTTGCCAAACTTCTTAGACCCTTGGTCCAAAAAAGTTTGGGGGTGTGATCGTTTCGTCATTCTCATAGCAATGCTATTTTTAGATTGATTTTTGGAAGTATTTTTATGATGTGGTGCTTATGGTTTTGATGAGCCTTTGTTTTGCCTATTTATTTTTTGCCTTATTGTTGCTTATCTACAGTAGTGTGGCATGAGATATGCTTATTGTTGTGTGGATGAGTTGATAGACTTGATTAGTGTAGTGGATTTATTGCTTAATTCTTGTTGATCTTTAATACTTTTGATTTCATGATTCTTGAGATTTCATTGATATGAGCATTTTTGATATGATATGAGTCTTGATCATCCATTACCCGTGAGATTTGAGCTAATTTGCCCGTTTCAATCTTGAACGGAAGACATTTCTTCGATGTGAGTTCCACACATGTGCATTATACTCTAGAACTTGGCTTTAGTCTTTTAGATAATGATTTCACATGATATGATATGAGGCATTTTCTTTGATTTATATTGAGCCACTTAGCCCTATGAGCCTACCATTGATATTGATATCCTTTGCTACCCATTTTGTGCTTATAGACCTTTCATTTGGCTAACCACATTTTAAGCCATTTTCCTTCCTTTTTGGAACTCTCTTGTCCTTCTGATTAGTAGAGTGAAAAGAAGGAAGGAAGATTGGTGATATGATGAAGAAATTGGTGGCCAATGTGGAAAGAAACGCTATGCATGGATTGATGTGAAAAGAAGGTTCAAAGGCAAGTGCTTGCAAGAAATTTTGAAAAAGTTGACTTTTCATGAAAATTTGGTCAAGTTTGACTCAAGTGTTGTGAGTATGTTCATAATGTTTCAAAAAAAGGGAAGATTGATACTTAGAAGTGTGATTTTGAAAGAGCATGAAGATATGATTTACATGATGATTCCTTCTATGCTTTACTAATCATACTTAGTCACTATTTCCCATATGTTCCTTCCCTACCAAGGAGCCAACACTAAAACCTTTAAAAGTCCTCATTGATGTGTGATTGATTTGTCATTCCAAGTGGTGGAGAATGTAGACTTGAGCCAAGCTTATGGTAGTATTTGTATCATTGTGTGATGAATGAGAGAGCCTAAACACTTGAGTGTTGAGTGAAACACTTATCTTGAAAGGATCATGACTCATTGATTTGATATTGTGCTTATTGATTTGATTTTGATAGATAATTGGATGATATGGTATTCTAGATTTGATATATATTGAGTGATGATTCTAAGGCATTGATCTTGTGCATAATGCTTTGTACATACAATTATTCCTCTATCTTATCGTTTCGTTGCTCGAGGCCGAGCAACAATCTAGTTTGGGGGTGTGATTACGGTCATAATTGTATGTTTTTGTGCTCATTTCTATATGCTTTTGGTGATATTATATTCATATTTGACCCTATTATGCGATACTTTGTGTATTTAACCCGTTTTGGTCAGAAAGTGTGATTGTAGTTGAAAACGAGCAAAATAAGGAAGAAACGAGCAAGATCGAGAAAAGTCCAAATTTTGGAGTTGTGTAAAATGGAGAAATTAATATTCCATGTTCAAGAGCTTGAAGAGAGGGTCGCAACGAAAGAAGAATATAGTTAATCGGATTTCTAGAGCTCAAGATATGATGAAAACGAGGAAGTCACGCATCTACCGAGACTAAGGCCTCTGACGACAAACCTTCCTTCTTCAGACGACAGCCTCCGCGCGAGTGAATTACCAGGAAAGACACGCACGGAGCGAGCTGGGTGCCGACCAGCTCAGGCGGCAGACACACAGCTCTTGCACGATAAATTCTCCAGCTGTCGCCCAAGAGGTCGACAGACTTACAGCTCTTGGGCGACAGCAGCTCAGGAAACTCAGATTTTCAGGGTTATTTTTGTATTTTTCAGCGTTTTAATGAAGGGCATCTTAGTCAATGATCCAAGGGCACTATATATACTTCCATCTCAGATTTTCTAAGGGACTTTTATCATTTTCTTAGATTCATATTCTCTCACTAGATTAGGAGAAGTTAGAGGTAGTTTCCAAGTGGGTGTTCTTAGATTTCCATCTACGATTTCTGCGATTACTTTTGATCTACCATACGGATCTTCAATCCGTCTTCTCCAGCATTCTTAGCATAGCGCAAGCTACATTTCTACCGTTCAGTTTTAAATTTCTATTGTCGGATCATTTTCTAGCTCATAGAGGTAATCTTGTATCTTTTCAATTCAAATTGTAATAGGTAAATTCTTGTATACTCTTTACAATTCCTGCATAATGATGATTGCTATTTCTTCAATTTCTCTTTTGCTTACCAAATTAGCCATGGGCTAATTCCTTTATGTGTTGGTGTATGATTCCTATGGAGTAATGAGGTGTTTATGTTGATCTTATGAATGCTTGAAATGTTGTATGATCAATTCTCTATATTGATGGTTTGTATGAATGCTTATATGCAAAATTGATTGTTTGGGCCATTAGGACTTAGTCTCATACGAGAGTTGGGCTATTTTCCTAAATCTTCTTGTTATTAGGCCAATGCATACTAAGTGTTTGATAAAATTCCTAAGATAGTGAGAATTATCTTAGAGAATTGGGAAGAAAATTGGAGGCTCTTATATGCATCTAGGGAGACCTTTTGCATGTTAGAGCGGCTTGCCTATTGATTGTACAATACCTCAATGCATGAATAAGTGATACTTCACCACATGAAACATAGGATAGTACACTAGCACATATTTCTCACACTTGCTCACTTTGCAACCCAATGTGATAGGTAGTTTACTAGTTTGACGCACTTGTAGACATAGATACCATATCCCCTTTACTTGCTTTGTGTTTTTGAATTCGGAACAATTATCTTACCTTACAAATCCCCATCTCCCTATGTTCAATAAATATTAAACTTGGTCAATCTTACCGCAACGTTATAACGATCATGTACACTTGCACGTAAATACTGAATAGGCAAACAGCGATCTCGTCTCCATCATTCTCACCCTCTTTGAAACGATTCGTCCTCGAATCGAAAATGATCTCGTCTCTAGGTGGATGATTTAAGACCTCTAAATATTTAACTTCAAAAAAATCTGCGGTGCGTACGTGACCCAAAATCCTGAGACGGTAAAAAAATGGAGCCGACAAAAATTGATTAAAATAACTATCATTATTTATGTAATAATAATTATTATTAAAATCTAAATTAAATATTTCCGGATAGGGGCCTTCCTTTCTTGATGAATTAAACCCAGGAGGAACATCAATAAATCGGTCCACGACATAAAGAGATTTAGACACGGATTCAGGCAATCCCTTCAGAGTTATGGCATTTGGCCCAACCACAACATTAAATTGGGCCCCAATAGTTGCAGCGGGTAATCGGTCCATAGGCCCTTCTTGCAAGCCTAGGGCAACAGGCCCATTAACAGAATCCTCAATCCAGGTGGCTGCTCCGTGAATCTCGTGAACACGCGTAGCTTAGTGTCCGACGTGAATTAGTGCTAGACAATGGAACTCGTTAACAGCGTTGCACGACAATGGAGTGGCAGAACCGGGAAAAATGCCAGCGAGGTAAGGGAGTCTCAGCGTTGGTTTAGTTGCGATAATTGGGCATGTTTCGAGATGATAATCGGTTGTGACTGTTGCTGTGTTGGGTTGAGAATCGGCGGACGCTGTTGGTGGAAAGTTGTCTACGAGTGGCGATGAACACACAACTTGGCTGGGGGCGGGGGGCTGAGGCGCGGCTGTTGATTGAGCCGAAGACGATGCTACTGTTGATTGAGCCGACAATCTGGGCTGGAACCTGGGCGGCGGAGAAGAGAAGGTGTCGAGCGGCAGCGGTTGCAATTTTGGTTGGCGGCCATGGGGAGAGGCGGCGAGGCTTCCGGCAATGGGTTGAGCAGGTGCATGGTGGCGTACAGTTGGCCTCTCATTTTCTAGAGACGATGGCGTCCATCGTCTGAGATCAGAGGGGCGAGTGGAGCCGGTGTCGGGCTGGGTGCATCGGAGAGGACACATAACATGGGTGTCAACGATTTGTGGGGAATAGAAGGACGCTGTTGGGCATCGGTCAATTGGCCATTCTCTACCGATCTACGACAACTGTGGATGGGTGGGGCCCCTAGGAGATGGTTTACGCGAGGGGGAGCCCAATCTCGTCCGTAGCAATTTTGGTAGGCAGTGTGATGACTTGCGAGGGGGGCTCGATCCGAATTCTCGGAGGAATAATTTTGTGAATTTCTCCCACAACACAATCTTTACTTTACCTTGTTTGAGGCGTAGATCTTTGAGGTTGCACCACCAGAGAGATGCACAACCACAAAGCTTCTTCTTTGCCACAGAGACACGACGATCCTGTGGAACAGAGTTGAAAGTAAAATATTGTTCACAGAACTGTAACCACTTATATGGATCAAAATGATCAAAAAAATCTGGGATCGCTTGATGATGATGTTGAATTGTTCGAAACTGAAAATGTAGCATCTCCAATTCATTAGCAACATCCTGTAACTGCTCTTGAAGAAGAGAGAAATCGTGATGCTTGAGTCTGGGAGGCATCACGAGATGACAATGAACAGGAGCCTTGCCAAGACTCTGGATACCAACTGATGCAGGCGGAAGCACGAACAAACGTAATAATCTGTTGATTCTGTGAATACCCAGAAGATTACATAAATGTGATTAATGTTTTAACTTCGTTGATTCATCTTGAATGCCGAATTAAGAACGATAATAACACGATAAATGGGAAAACCCAATTTCATTCAAATTCATTCATAAACTCCAGATAATGAATTACATTCCACTATTAAATAGCATTTAACCTACTAAATATAATTATAAATCTAATCTAATTAAATCAAATAGCAAAGGTAATATAATCATCCTAATATTCTCAATTCTCCAAATATGCTCATAATTAAACGAGATTGCGATCTCGTCTCCATCAGAACATCAGTAAGACGTTCAGCCTGATCAAGATTACATTGTGCCTTCACTGATAGGGACCTTCCTGAGCATGCTTAGTGTACTCAGTTTAGTCAGGATTAGTGGTTCTCTTCAGGATGGCTTCTTCGCAGCTTCAGGACTCTTTCCAAGTTTCTCAGGTTCAGCTTCAGGTCGATCATCTTCAGGACGATTTTGACCCTCAGGGTTGGAGATGCTTCTGACTTCAGACTTTAGGGACATCACCATTAGTCCTCAATCTTCAGCACGTTCCCTCTGAACTGAATACCTGTAAATAGAAAAATCTATTCTAACCTGACTATCCTGAAACTAACATCCTGATGAACTATACTTAGGCAAATTCATCAAGGGGTTTTGGGATCTAATCAAAACACTTAAGATTGTCCCAACAAGAAGACACTTCTTCAAGCTATGAGGAAGATATTTTAGCTCGAATTCTCAAGAAATTGGAAGAGATGAGAATGGAAGATGAAAGGCTCTTTGAGGAGACAAACAAGAAGTTTGATCAAATTTGCAAAACTCAAGGTGAGTAAATCAAGAACTTGGAATTCCAATTGGAACAATTGGCTTGTAGTGTGCGAATCGAGAAGTCAGGGCTCCAATTGGAGCAATTGAGCACCCAAGCCAATGAGAGGTGTGAGGAGAAAGATGGGGGTAATCTAGATAATGAAGTTGAAGGGGAAGTGGAAAGTATGGTGGAAGAAGGGAATGTGGAAGATGAAGATGATGATCATCATGAGGAGATCAAAACTCTTTCTATTCTAGATGTTATCAATGCTAAAATTTCTATTGGTCCTTCTCATGCTTACATTGATTATGAGATTCCTATTATTAATGATGATATTGCTTATCAATTTACTCATGCTAAATTGATTAGGGATCTAGAAGAAGAGAAAGATGGACTAGAAGAAGAGCAAAGAGATGAAAAAGAGAGTGAAGAGGATATTGATGAAGAGGATGATCATGACGAATACAAGGACTTTTATGATTCCTTAGACTTGGTTATGAAGTCTCTCTATGGTGATGATGAGTTTGAGGAGATCAATGATCCTTGTACTCAAGCAACTTCCGATCTTAAGAGTTTCATTAATCCTCTTATTAATTCTTTTGATCATGATATTAATTCTTTTTGTGATGATATTGTGTATGACATTCCTCTTGTTGAAATTGATAGGAATCAAGAACAAGAAGTGGAAGAGAAGGAAATAGATGATTCAAGAGGAGAAAAAGAGGAAGAACAAGAAGAGGTAGATGAATGTCCACTATGGGACATGTGCATAAATGGAGATGAACAACAAGATGAAGTGGAAGATGAGCTTAAGGATGAAATGAGCATTTCTAAACCCTTAGACTCTTCTACTTGTGCTATATTGGATAATGTTGTTTATTGTGAATTTGTCTTACCTCTTGATATGATTGATTATAAGATCGAATAGAGAGTTCTTTTGAATATTTTTGATAGTATGAGATGGGGGTGGATTGGTATGATGAGAAGTGAGAAAGAAAATGCTTGTGCTTATAAGTTTAAATTGATAAGGAAAGTGGGTGTATGTGGTAGAAATCCTACATGTTTCCTTGGTCATGATGGTTTGAGGTTAGAGTTTGATGGGAGGAATGATACATATCCTTGGCCATTTAGCTAACATTGGTATCGTCCGGCTAGGGTACGTTAAATCCAAGCGCTAGATGGGAGGCAACCCATCCTAAATAATTTCTTGCTTATTAGGTTTGCTTTGTAGTTTAGGAAGTGTTTAATTGTTTTGATATGCTTCATATGAGGTAGTGTATTCTTTTACCTTGGTTGGTGCATATGATTTATCCTAGTTTGGGGATGTAGCCTCTTGGTATATATGGTTGTTTCTTGGCTTAGTTGGCTTGACTTCGCTTTTATTGGTCTAATTTATTGCAAATCCTATTTTCGTCACTCTTTTCCAAACTTTTAGGATCCTCGATCCGAAAAAGTTTGGGGGTGTGTTTGTTCTTCAAATTTTGATTTGCAATGATAATTGATGTGATTTGTGAGCTTTAGAAAGATGTGATGAGGAGATTTCTCTTCCTACTCGGCCAAGAAGGAAATTTTCGTGTAAGTGGCAAGTCACTCTTCCATTCTTAATCCCAACTCAAGGTATGGTCTTACACTCTCTATTTAACTTGTTTTCATTTCTAGCTTGGATTAGGTTAGATTTTAGATTGCTATTTTAAGCTTATTGAATGATTCTTGTTGTATTGTGCTTTGATTTGAGGATTGCAAGATCTATACTCCACTTTTGTCAAACTTTTTAAACCCATGATCTAAAAAAGTTTGGGGAGTGTGTTCGTTTTGCAAATCTCATTGCAATGCTATATTTAGGAAGATGTTAGTGTTTCTATGATGCTTTAGACTTTGTGCCTAGTAGGATGACTTGTTTTTACTTGTATTGATTGTCATACTGTTGCTAGCTTTGAGTAGTGATGCATGAGATAGTCTAATGGTTGTGTGGATGATGTAGATAGTGCATATTTAAGTTTAGTGTGTATATTACTTAATTCATTTTTTGTATATAGTGTAGTTGATTTTTTTTATGCTTGATACATGATTGATGGTACATGTTTAATATGATATGAGTCATGATTACCTTAACCCGTGAGGTTTGAGCCTATTTTGCCCGTTTCATTCGTAAACGGATAATATTTCTTTGATGTTAGATCCACATGGTGCATTTCTACTCTTGAACATTATTTGAGTCCTGTTTGAGATCACATTTTGTAATGAGTTGTTAGAAATGATTTGAGGCCATCTTTGATTTTATATGAGTCACTTAGCCAAATTATTCATACCATGACATTGATTCCATAGTTAGCCATTTTGTGTCTTTGGCCTTTTTCTTTGGCAACCTATGATTGTAGCTTAATTATCCTTCATTTTGAGCCTTATTTTCCCTATTACTAGTGGAGCTTTCATGAGGATAAAAGGGTTACATGTTCTTTGAAAGAATGAATGGTGGATGAGATGGTGAAGAAAAGTGAAAGAAGCAAAAGAAGAAGATGTGAAAAAAGTGAAAGTGGTGTTGAATGAAAAGATGTGAAGAAGAGCTTATGTGCTTAATGTGTTGGTGATGTAAAATAAAATTGCAAAAGAAAGGAAGTGGAAAAATGCTTGAAAGGAAGAAGTGTGAAAAGAATTGTTATGTGGTTGAAATGGTGTTGCAACTTGATCACTTGCAACCTATCTTTAGAAGAGTAGAGATATTCTAGATAGATATCTTGACCTCTTGCTCCACTAGTTTTCTAGTCACTTCTATTCAAAAAAATATCCCACCCTTACCAAAGAGCCAACACTACAACCAAATAAAAAGTCATCTTTGATTTGATGATGAGTTACTTATCAAGTGGTGGAGAATTTGAGACTTTTATCAAGCCTATGATAGTGGATGTACTATGTGTGATGCTGAGAGAACCTCATATACTTGAGAGTTTGAGTGATACACTTCCTAGTAAGGATCTTGACTCATTGATTTGATCTTATGTGCATTGATGTTTATGTAGATGGTTGATGAGATTATACTACATTGTTAGATTTCATGAATTAGGTGATGTATATATGACATTTGATTGTGTTCTAGATGCTTCATTGACACAATTATTCCCCTATCTTATTGCTTCGTTGCTCGAGGACGCACAACAATCTAGTTTGGGGGTGTGATTAGGGTCATAATTGCAACATTTTGCATCCATTTCTATATGGTTTTAATGGGATTATGTTCATATTTGACCATAATATGTTATACTTTGTGCATTTGACCCCTTGTTGGTAAGAAAGTTGTGTTTATAGGAAAAGTGAAGCAAAAAGGTGAAGGGACGAGCAAGTTTGATAAATTTCAGATTTATTAAACTAATCCAAATGTTGTAAATGATATACCATATGAAAGAGTTTGAAGAGAGGGTCGCAACGCAAAGAGAATCGAGTCAATCGAAGTTCTAGGGCTCAAGATATGAAGAAAACAAGTTTGTCCGGAAATCTGCCTAGGCGCGCGGGTTGCAACAGGTGCGTGCGCGAGTTCGGAGGCACGCGACTTCCTTCATCTGGGCACGCGACCATAAGCTTGTGGGTGCGCGAGCGGAGCATTTTTCCACCAAATTAAGGGCATCTTCGTCCTTTTGCGCGATTAATGAAGGACATTTTGGTCTAAGCATTGTGGGCACTATAAATACGTCAAGGATCTGATTTTCAAAAATTCCTTCATTATTCCATTTTCTTAGATTAGTTTAGAGAGAGAATTAGATAGTTACCAATTAGATTAGAAGTTAATTTCTTACTTCTTTCTTCCATAACTTTTGCTCCAACCATTGGATCGTTAATTCGTTCATTGCTTTAGATTCCTCTCGTTATTAGCTACGTTTCTACAGTTCGTTTTATGTTTATGAGCTTTGGATCAAGACTTAGCAATTTGGAGGTTTGTAACTTGTATTCAATTTCTTCAACATTTGGTATGTTTTCATTCAATTCTCTTGTTTTAGTTCTTAATAATGATGTTTAGATTGTTAATTGTTGATTTCCATTTCCAATTAGCCATGGGCTAATCTCTTGTTGCATGGTTGTATGAATACTATGATGTAATTTGGTTTCTTGTTAATCCTATGCATGATTAGTGATCTTGATGGATTAATTCTCTCAATTAATGATTTGTATGAATGTTTGGTATGTCAATTGGGTGTTTAGAGCCTTAGTGGATTAGCAAGACATGAGAATTGAGCTTATTCATGAATGTTCTCTATTGAATGTTGCACATGTCAAGTGTTTGAATAATGACTTATATGACCAATGAGAATTGCATGTAAGCCTAGACCTCTTAGTTAGAGTATTGAGTGTTGTAGAGAGATCTAAACACCTAATAGAGCCCTATAGCTTGTGTTATTAGAGAGATCTAGACACTAGTTAGAGTCATAGCTTGATTAAGGCACCAAGAGACCTTTTGCATGCTAGGATGGATAGGACACTAGATGACCCATAGTAGGATTACTCCATGCACACACACCACAGTTGCTCATCTCTTAGAAGTGATAGTTAGCTTTTACTTTGCTTTGTTGAAGCAGATAGAATTCACGACTTTTCTTGCTTTCACTAGCTATTAACCTTTGTAAACACTCAATGTTTGCTTGATATCACATCGTTTCCATGTGTTCAATATTTTTATTACTTGGTTAACTTGTCTCGTCTACTACGACCACGTACACTTGAGTGAGACATGATTTTGGCTAACACAATATATCCAAATCACTAATATTGTAATTACCACGAACTAAAAATTAGGATTATATTTTTAATATTATTTTATTATGTTAAAAATATTTTTAAAAGATTGAATTTTACACAACGGTTGATTCAAAATATAAGCACTCCTAACACTGTAAGTGCGAATCAAACTAAAATAAATTGATGAGTAAGATAAAATTCTAGTTAGGCTTTTAAGGCCTTTAAGTTAAAAATAACTAACGAACAAAAATTTATCATTTT
Source organism: Prunella vulgaris (assembly GCA_026898435.1). Lineage (NCBI taxonomy): Eukaryota > Viridiplantae > Streptophyta > Magnoliopsida > Lamiales > Lamiaceae > Prunella > Prunella vulgaris. The sequence goes on from JAPKLY010000270.1 coordinate 418,138, forward strand.
CTCGCTAAAGATCGAACAAAAAAATCCCAAAATTAAAAAATCTTCGATCAAGTGAGTAATGACTGACTCTGACTAAGACCTAATTAATAAAATAAGTTAAAAATAAATTTTAATTAATAAATATTAATTCTAAAAAATTTCAATGACAAAACGAACAAAATATTAATTTTTTAAGCCTAAAACGTGACCGAAAAATACTCAATTTCAATACCAAATACTACACCGCGTTTGAAAATGCAGAGAGAACACAAAGTCCACCCTTAGACCCAACATGGACGTACATGCATGCTACTGGAAAAGGAAGTCATGAGGTCAATGGCCTTTCCCAAATCAAGCATATCCATGGCAAAATTTCAAAGAGTACTATACCAACCTTGAATTTCTTCCCTCTTTTTTCTCCTCTTGCCTGGCCACTCTCCCCCTTCATACGTTCTCTCAAGACTTATGCACACATTGGGCAATTAAACCCAAGGAAGAATCAAGCAAGTTTTCCTCATGTCTTTCCAAAAACTTTTGGCCATTTTAATTTCAAGGGAGAAGAGAAATATTCTCCCACTTTCAACCATAAGAAATCTCCAATCTTCATTATCAAGATATCTAAGAAGTTGGGTTGAAGTTTTGAAGTCATGGACTTGTTCTATTATTTTGTAAGTAAGCAAAATCCTGACCCTCAAGAGTAAGGGATCGTATAGTACATGCAAGTATAGAAATAAATATAGAAACTTTTGTTTGTTTTGATTACTATGGAAAATAAAACTAATCTAATAAAATAAAATGCAAAAGGGGGTTAATTTTCCTAATTCTAAAAATATAGCTCATTCGACAAAGAAAAATAAAATAAACTAACTTTCAAGTGAAAGTGCAAGAGAAGTGTACTCCAATTATGATCCTTTAGAAATTCCCTCGATTAGTTTAGACCAATGTAGAACTTAAGTTCGTTCAAATTGAAATATCAAGAGCCGCCGCATATTTAAATCTAATACTCATAGACAAGTAATTAAACTATGTTGTCTATCATCAACGAGTCAGGATAAGTGCATCTACAGCCTTGTAATTTTCAAGTCAATTTTCGGCGACTTTCAGTGGTAGTAGATGAACCGAAGAATCGAGTGGAGTGTTGATTTTATAATTCTTTTTCTTGAACAACCTCAGTCACCGGACCTGGAACGGTGATGACCACTCTAGATATGCACCAACGAACGCCCCACAGTATCCTCTCCATAGCTTCCCATATGAAATCTTCCGTCTTTGATAGAGTCCCTTATGAAAAGGCTCGTAATTTTCATTCTTTTTCTTGATTTTGTATTTTTTTTTCTGGAATTGTTGATAGTTCATGTACGCACTTAATTTACTTTCGGTTAATTTGCTTTGATTTTGGTTAATTTGCTTAATTAAAGCAAATTGGTGATGGTATTACTACTTCATTTATCTTAATTTCCTTTTGGTAAATTTGCTTTGATTTTGATTTTGGTTAATTTGTTTTGATTTTGAGTGCAACAATCAATCTTCGATTTTGGGTTTTGAAAAATATGAAGATGCCCTAAAAGTATTCGATGATATATAATGCCCCAATTTTCCAAAATGCAATTTCGTCATTCTAGAAACCCGAGTCGTCACTTAGTGACTGAAAATCCATGCTATTTCTTTTTTCAAAAATAAAACACTATTAATGACATTAAATAGATAGCGGAAGCATGTGTTTCGCTAAAAGAACACGTAGATAGCGGAAAGATAATTTTTTTGTTATGAAAGACGCGGTGGCCATTTTGATGATTTACTATGCTAGGATCTTTGTAAAAAGTTTGGCGCAAAATAAACAATAAATAAGCTCTATACATCATCGAGGAATTTTTTAATCGTTCATCACTTTTGCATATTTCTAAAGTCGTAATAAGAGTTATCATCCTTAACTCCTTTTCTTTTGATGCATGATAAAATACCAATACAGGAAACCGTATCACTCTTCCACTGGCACGAACTCTACCTCGTCATAGCCTGAAAAAGATTTATAAATAAGGGGGGGTGAGATTTGAATTCTCAATGTGGGCGACCTGTACGCTACTATACAGATTGGCAGTACGCAAACGTATCATTTTGTAAAAACATTTTTCATAGCCACAAAGGCTCATCATTCATCATATAGCCCTCAGGCTCTGTCCACCGTGGCGCCTAGCTACACAAGTCGGACCACTACATATCATTTGAGATACTTTTAATCATATAGCCCTCAGGCTCTATCCACCGTGGCGCCTAGCTACACAAGCCAGACCACTACATATCATTTGAGATATAGCCCTGAGGCTCTGTCCACCGTGGCGCCTAGCTACACAAGCCAGACCACTATATATCATTTTAGATATAGCCCTGAGGCTCTGTCCACCGCGGCGCCTAGCTACACAAGCTAGACCACTACATATCATTAGAGATATAGCCCTGAGGCTCTGTCCAACGCGGCGCCTAGCTACACAAGCCAGACCACTATATATAATTTGAGATACTTCGCCCGTAGGCATTTGGGTAATAACCTTGTAATCGAACCCGAAGGTCAAAACATTTTCATTCGTATACACCAACAGTCCATATAATATTCAAGGCAATACAGTAAATGCCACCCACCTTAAACGCTTTCCTTTTGTAAAAATAATCACCGTTCTTTTCACCCAGAAATCCTCATCACCGTTCTCGCACTTAAACCTAGCATCATTCGTTGCATTTCAGTTATTGATGTCTTAGAAATTCTTTTAGAGTTTATACACGTTTGTCCGAAAGGGGACTTTTGAGCACTTAAAGTCTTATTCTCTTTATTCTTATCACTTAAGAAAACATATAATCATAAATTCAAACAAGAGAATATAACATCCTAAAATTAGCAAGAATACGTGATGTTTTAAACATAGAAAGGAAACATAATATCCTAAACTTTGCGAGAAAATATAATATTCTAAACTTGAAGAGTAAATAGCACATACACCTTAAAATAGATGAACATGTAGTATTTTAATGTCCTAAACATTAAATAAAAAGAACATATAGCATGCAATTTGATAAGGTTTTAAACTTGCAATAACTAGTGTCCTAAACCTTTAAATGATAAACATATCATCATAATATTAGAATAATGAGTTCAAAACCATGCAAACAAAGTTTCATACATAGCATTTTAGAACTCCAAATCACTATCACATCATGCTCATCAAATATGATCTATTTTAGAAAGAAACAATTTGAAAAGAAATACCTTTTATTTTCTATTCTTAAGTATTTTCTAAACACATTTTAATATAACCAAAAATCACAAAATTAGTATAATGAGATCATAATTAGGTGTATAACACCTTGTGGCAATTCATTTTGCAAGTGAAAATTTTAGGTTTTGGATCATGTTTAGAAAGAGAGCAATGATTTTCTTAGGTTTCCATAGAAAATTCCAACAGCACGACCTTAACAAAAATTAATTTTGTAAATATTTAGGCTAGTTCAAAAACTTTGAAATAAATCATGGAGATCCCTAAGTTCACCTAGTATTTAATTGTGTATTTTACAAAAGTTGTGCTCGAGCCGATTTTTCTCAAAATTCAAAGAATTTCAAATTTGGGTACTTCTCAAGGCAAACAATAAAATATAGTCCTTAATCTAAAATCAACACTAAACATCATGCCACTCACTTAAATCATACATTCACATAGCATTTATCAACACATAGCCTTCACTAACATAGCATTTAGACTAGTTTTATCATGGAAAACATTTACTCGACTTCTAACAAGAAGGTAACACATGAGCAACAATATTCAAGTAGGGCAGTTTGCATTTTGGACTACACTTATACCAACTTGGAGTATTTTATAAAAATATCAAAACTCATCCAAAAATTGTGAATTTTTTACAGTTGCTACCTCATCAAGTCTACTTTACAAATAAAATTTATTTCATGTAATTTTGTTTAGGAAAACATGAGTTCTAGGCTTGTTTTCAAAACATGGCAGATTGTTCCAGAAATTCCAGAAACTGTGCAACTTTATAAATAATTTTCGTAAAAGTATTTATACACTTCTAAAAATATTTAAATAAATCATGCAGGTACTAAGCTTCATTTAGTACTTTAACATAATTTTTAAAATATTTTTCCATGAACTGATTACTCCCAGAAAATCCATAATTTCGAAATAAGCAGCATTTTGTCACACATTCTTAGAAAATTCATAACTTATTAACAAAAACTCCAAAATTGCTCAAACTAGATTCAAATGAAAGCTAACTTGATTTAGTTTCCAACCATATAAAGATAATCCAAAAATATATAATACATGAGTTCCGAATCCTGTAATAAATCCGAGGTCAGTGTATAGAGTGTGTGGTTTGTGTGCATGCTTTCACTTACATTTTCTATTCCATAACTACCATGCCACCAACATTTTAACACCTTCAAAAACATCATCCAAGACTTCATTTATCATGCATTTAAACATTAAAAAGTGACAAAGTCCTAAGGTTTCATGGTATCTAAAAATATGGAACAATAAACACACATAGCTTACATACACATGCAAGAAAACCAAAGGTTTTGAGTTGGGGTTTTACAACCTTTGGAGCCTTTTTCTTGTTAATAAAAGAAGCTTTATTTGTCCCTTGACCCTTAAGCTTGTAGGAATGGAGCACCACTTGGAGGAATACTTTGGTTTTGAGCTAAAACAAGGTAATAGAGTAAGTTATGAAAAATAGAGAGGAAAACGTGAACTTAAAGAGAGAAGGAGAGATGGAGAGCTTCTTTTTTGCTTGGAGTTGGCTTTAAAACTTCAATACAACTTCATACATGACTTTATACATGAGAATGAAAGCTTCTTATGGTTGTAAATGGGAGAAGAAAATTTCCTTCTCCCTTGTAATGATAATGGCCGAAAGTTGTAAGTGAAGGGGGAAGAGATGCTTTGCTTGTTTTTCTTTCATTGGTTTTTTATCAAATGAGGGAAGAGTATCAAGATAATGCATATATAGAGGGGAAAGTCTTGTCTTGGCCGAATTTGAGTGTGTAGGAGAGGGTAGAAGTCAAGGGTAGGTGTACCTTGGTTGAAAAAGTGGAAAAGGAGGGAACATGGATCCCTAAATTGAGGAAGGACAATTTATTTTCAATTTTCTCCATTCCCAGCAGCATGGTGTCGGTCATAAGGGTATTAAGGAGGGAATTTGAGTTCTAACTGTATTTTGGGACGCGATATGGTTTTCGGTGTTGAAATCAGATATTATTCGGTTGCGTTTTGGGCTCCGAAAATTAATATTTTGCTCGTTTTGGCATACAATTTTTCTTTATCTTGTATTTATTAATCAAAACTTGTATTTAACTCATTTTACTAATTAAGTCTTGATTAGGAACTGTAATTACTCGCCGGATCGACGATTTTTGAAATTTAGGGTTTTCGGTTCGACATTTGGCATCAAGCGTCTAAATTTTTTGTTTAATAATTCTTTTAAACTTAAAGGCCTTTAAAAGCCTATTTAGGACCTTATCTTACTCATTCCATAGATATATTTAAGTACGATTTGCAGTTACGGTGCTAGGAGTGCTTTCGGTTCTGGTTTTGTACCAACCGTTGAGTAGAAATCAATCTTTTAAAAACATAATGTCCTTAAAGAGATAAAAATCAGTAAGTTAAATATATATACATATAACATAACATTTAATATATATAATAGAAAATTCTAATTTGGTTCGGAGTATTACAATATACCATAGAAGAATATGTAAATATGAATATGTGGGCATATGTGAGAAGAAGTATTGTTGTTATTGTAATATTTTTTGCTCAAATATGAACACATATTTCCTACCAAATACAAAAAAAAAAGATCATTAATAATAAATATTAAATTATACCAATTAAGCCTTACCAAACAAGAATATAAAAATAATCTACTTTTAAATATTTACTACCAAACACTAAGATTTAATACAAATATCTCACTTAATAATTGAAATTTCACCAATACGTACTAATTTTCTATATACTACCAAACTGGGTCTAATTCTTTGTACATTCACCTTTAAATAATTCAAATATAAATCAGTAAAAATTATAATGCACTAGGAAATAACCTATTATTCAAACTTGATAAATAATTCGATTGGTGTACAATGTAAATCCATATGACATGTTCACATGAATCACGTTTAATTAAAAAAATGATTAATGAAATGAAAGAAATAAAAGTTCAAAATTATAATAAAAATTATGGCTCATCATAAACACAAAGTACAAATAATTGAATTTTCAATAGAGCCAAAATCTTGACCCAATTCTTCACTCTTTGCAATTTCTCAGCTACACTAAATAGAGCCCAAAACTGCATTCAACTCATTAAAGCAAGCCTCAAGCAGTAACCCACCAAAAATTTGCTAAAGTCAACTAATATGAATATCAAGGCCCAGGTTGTTCGCACTTATTTTTATGGTAAATATACTTATATAAATTTTAATCTCTTTACGGGACTACTTACACAGTTATCATGGACAACTTTTATAGATATTATTGTCACACAAATGAAGAAAAAATTAGTATGTAAACATAAAATTACATAATAAAATTAAAAATTGTATTTTATTGACTTTTATAAATGTAAAAAATTTCTTTTTTAAATGTGTAAAAATAAAATTAAAACACAAATGTGAAAGTACGTCTTTGACGGGTGGTGTAATTTTCTTTAACAAATACATGAAGTGTCAATGATATACTTTACATTTTTCTCTTCCTAATATCACTAGAATACACCATCTCTTTTGGAAAAAATAATGTCCGTCAACTTCACTGTTCACTATGCTACCGGTCACCGATGCAGCCTTGCTCGCATCATTGTCTTTTGTCATGACAGATCATGTAGATAGTAAATGTTTTATAGTTTTTTGAATTTTAAGAATTTTTAAGTTATGTTTTATTGTTATTACTTCCTTCGTGACAATATTTAATCTTGTTTAACTATGATTTAATACAATATATCAAAAGATATTATGAGATATTATGTGGTCCGTCTACAAATAAAATGATCGTCTATTAAAAGTATGTTTTATACTTTTAACAAACAATCACTTTATTTATAAACGGACCTTGCAATACCCCACAATATCCTACGACATATTTGATTAAACCACATGCAGTCAAATAGGACTAAATATTATGAATCACGGAGTATTTTGTGTTAAAATGTGTCTCTTTTTTTTTTGTCTACGAATGAAAAAATAATACTCAAATCAAGCAAATGTGTGGTAGTATATATGAACGCAAGATATTTAGGCTTGTGATTATTGGGTCAAAAAATAAAATTCTATATATTCGCTATTGATTTTTCAAAAATATGTCAGTTTATCAAAAAAAAAAAAGCTAAAAATTTATGATTTTTCAAAAAGGAAATTTCGAAACTCATTTTTAGTAAGTACACCATCCTAGTTTCGAATTTTTTTCCTCCAAATTATGAGGTTTGAATTCTTTTTAGAAATATTTTGAATTTTTATGAAAAACTTACATATTTTTTAAAATTTAGCACCATAAATGTAATATCACATAGCACCAAAAACTCATACTACCATACTTATACACGATTTAAATATTATTTATTTATACATAAAAAAATAAGAAAAATAACACATATTTTTAAAACTAATATTAGATAATCAAAAGTTAACTAATGTTAAAGGGTGGGAACAAAAAGCAAGGCGGACAGTTGCGAGGGGTAGAGCAGCGGGCGTCAAGGTGCGTGGTGAAGCAGGCAGTGGAGGTTGGTGTATGGTGAAATATGAAAAGAGAAAAAGAGAAGAAAATGTATTTTAGAAATATAAGAATAGTGTATTCATTAGAAATTAGAATAGTGTATTCCCTCCGTTCCAATATAAGTTGTTTATTTTGTCATTTTTGTCCGTCCCATCATGTGTTGTTCATTTGCTTTTTTATCTTTTTAAAAAATACTATTCACTTCTTTATTATTATCTACAATACTTTTTTACACAATTCTCATTATTTTTTCACTTTTCTCCATAACATTACTTATATTTTTTTCACTTTTTTCATCACATCATTTATATCTTTTTATTTTAACCTTAATCCGTGTGTCAAAAGCAATGCGGGTTAAGCCTTTCCGCAATTAATTCTTGCACAGGAAATAAGCCCACGTTAGCCTATTTAACAGGCCTGGTAAGATTGGCCCATGTTAATAAAATAAGTGCATTAACTGGTCCTAATTAATTCCTCCAGTCCAGCCCAAAATATGTGAACACTATGAACTTAAATCTTTGAACAATTTCAGCCACATTAGTGTTCCCTTTGTCGCCGTCAGCAGCTTTTTACCTATTCTTTTTGAAAGATGTTTGACAATTCTATTGGGTGCTCTAAATTTCTATATTTACAAGTAAAAGAATTTCCTATATTAGGAGCATTAAGTAATTATTTTGTTTCCAACTAAAATTACAAAATACAAGTCTACTCATTCAAAGCAGAAAGATGTGACAAACTACGAAACAATATATACAAAATAGTTAAATTCAATACTCCTAATATTCCTCCTTCAAAAAAAACGATGGAGTTAAAGGGTGTTTGAATAAATTTATTATTTTATAAATTGTTTTAAAAGATTATAAGATATTATAGTAACTTAATAAATTATTGAAGTGTTTGACTAATACAACTTAATTATAGATTGTTTGATAATTTATTATAATTTTTTTAAATTTTATTTTATTAAAAACAAATATTTTTATATCTTTTATGTTGAATAGGGTCAAGGGCCGGAGTGGTAGCGGCGTTCGGGGAGGGGCAAGTGGGTGCGTGTGGAAATATTGAGTAAAATAAGTTACGATATTCTAACTTTTTTTTTCAACTTATAAGATGTAAGAAATTTAATTTAAGATTTTATAATATAATAAACATCTTATTTTATCAAATACTTTAATTCTCTGTTTGGATGTACAAGATATGAAATCTGTGGATTTCACACACAAATAACTACTCTCTCCATGTAAGTTAAATGAAATTTACAAATAATTAGATTTGAGTTATGTTTAAAATGATGGAATTGTAAATCCTCATCAAAACTATATCATTTAAAATCTCTAATCTCTACCCATTTTCATCTCTATCTCTATGTTTTTTCACTTTTTTTCAATTTCTTTAAAATTTGTGATTTGAAATATATGTCTTCTTACATATTTCTTTTTTAAAAATCCATTAATCTGAAAATTCATCAATCCAAATAGAATCTAAGCGACCTTATAAACTGCTAAACAATTTATAAAATATTTTAAAAAAATTATAAGCTCAGCCAAATCCTCTTAATCTTCTGTAACTCAGATGTATAGATAATTAGGTACAAAAATAAAACATTTGAGATAAATATATAATAGGTACATACAAATAAATATAGTTTAATCATACATGTTATTTAATTAAATATTAAGATAAATAAAAACATGTAAGCTAATACAATTAAAATGTGAACAAGAGCACGAATCTAAAAATTTGTGCATTGCATGCATACGAGACTAAATATTTATGTTCAGTTGATATTTTATTCCCGCAAGAAGGTGACAAAATGATTAGTTGCATTGTTCGAAGGATCTCGTGATCTTAATCCACAAGAACTCATATTTAAGAACTTAAAGCAAATAATTATCATTATCCTAGTTTAAGTAATTAATTTTATTTTATTTATGAATAATATATATTTTGAGTGCGGGCCCCAAACTGTTAAACTCCATAAGGAGTGGAAGTAGATGGTAGGTGCCAATCAATGAGGCCTATTAATTAAGGTATAGGGGGGAATAACATATGACACCAAATTTACTCGCACAAACACACTTGAGCATGTGCATGAAGGCTTATATAATATTTTTTATTGAAAATTTATATTTATTTAATAATATATGATGATGATGATGATGATGATGTTGACTTTGGTACATGAAAAATTATGAAAAATAAAATTGTTTAAGAAAATATTATATATTACTATATAAAATGCTACTTTTATTTTAAAATAGTAAAATTATTTATATTAGGCAAGTGGGAGTATATATATACACACTTAGGTCTTGTATGATCAGCGCCCACTTGAGGAAACATGCCATGACAAAATAAGAAAAAAACAATTGCGCGCAGGTTGACAAAATTATTCATGGAAGTGAAGAAATGAAGCCTTTTTTTGATAGCTGTTGGTTACAAGGAGGACAGAGGCTATATTTAGGGTCCTCCACTTTACAGCAATTGCTCTCTTGTTTTGGTATTTATATAGATAAATACATAACAACATGTGTGTGTTAAGAGGGAGATGGAAAGAGAGAGAACGTAGACAGAAAGAATGGAGTGGGTTGGAAATGATGATGGTGTTGTTGGGAAGGTGGTGGCAACAATATAGTGTGTGTATATATCCCCATAATGGTTTGCAATAGAAATTAATATATATTGGAAGGATATATACTAATTAAAGGGTGCTTGTTTCAAAATTTTCAATAGTAATGAGAACGAAATTTCATTTTCCTCCTTCACTCTTACATATGTTGAATGAGAATTTGTATTTATGATGGTTAAATCATTAATGTGGTGCTCCAATTTCAGAAAAAGTTAACAAAAAAGAAAGTTGTTGGTTGTGTTATGAGAGATTGATTGAGGAAAATGATTATAACATGATATGAAGCTAGTCAAATGGGGGTTATGATTACCTTATTTAGGAAGAAAAGCTATGTTATGTACCTCATTTGTTCTTATTACATACAATAATTACTATGTATATATTCTAATTACTATTACCATTAAAAAAAATTCATACAAAGTGCCCCCTAAATCAACTATTCCATTTATAGAGTTTACATTAGTGCTGCAGGGCGTCAGAAGGGTATACGTTTGAGAGCGAGGACGGATCTTGGATTTCTTTCCTAGTAGCCGAAATTTAAGAGGAAAAGAGAATTAATTCAACGAGACGAATTGACAAACATTAAAAAAATAAAAAGAAATTCTACATTGAAGGAATGTAATTCTCATTGAATATCCGCAAATGAGGTCAAAGATATAGTGATGTACATGCCTTAATCATAGGCGATAATCAAGGGATTAGATAGTTACAATACACCTATTAAAGACCTAATATACACAATTAAAGATGCCTTGTAATGAATCTAAATGCCTGAGATCGAGCATACAGTTCAAAAGGAGTTAGATCTGATATGTAGGGGACATTCTCATCTTCTGAACCTTCATCCTCCTCATCTTTGCCTTGCTCCTGCTGAGCATCATCCATCTCAACTTCAAGCTCCTCCTGAGCAACCATCTCCCTACCTTGCTCCTCCTGGGCATTCTCTCCTTTACTCCTATGCTCCTCCTGAGCATCACCCACTTCGAGAGTCTTCACCGACTCCACCACCTGCATTACTTGGGTATCTGCTACATCCTGATCATCATACTGAAAGGAGGGTTCAACATTCTCAGTGCAGTTGTAGCTATCTCTCCTCCTTCCCCCTCAATCTTCTCCTCCTCTTTCTCAGAATCGGAAAGTAGATGCTGGTAAGTTGGGGCATTAGGGTCCGCCCTGGGCAGGTTAAGGCGGAGTGGCACGTGGTCATCAGAATTGTCGTGCTCCTCCTCCTGAGCCACCTCTGGCTCCTGAGCACTAGCAAGAATTGGTGCTACCTCTGAGACATGCTTAGCAATGGTCACCTCCTGACCAGCCTGCTCAGTAGATTCACCCTCCGACTCGTCCCTCAGTAGAGTCTTCTTCTGAGGTGGGGCCTTGGCCACAACCTTCTTCTTCTTCACCACCTTATTCTCATCCTCCGGTTGCGGGTCAGAAGAACTGGCCTTGCCCTTCCCTTTCTCTCTCTTCACTTCTAGAGGGTTAAGCTTTTTCTCCACTTCTTCCTTAGTCTTGAAGAGGATCAACTTCTGAGGGAGATCCTTCATCTCCGCGGTGTCGATGTCTCCAAGAGTGAGAGACTGTAGCAGTATTGAGACCCTTGGGCCAAAGTGAGGGTTTTTGGCGAAGAAGATCCTATCACCCTTCTGTTCGATCTTCTTGCTCTCAGCCACTAGCCTCTAAAGGAAGAATTCCTCCCAGTCAACTTTAGAAAAATCCGCCACAACAGCCATCATGAAGATCTTGGGCTGAGAAATCTGCTCGGTTCCACCGATGGAGCCCATGACAATTTGGACAACGACCACAAACAGAATCTTGTGCTCAGGCTTTAGCAGCTTCTTGTTGAGTTTGGACTTGAATTCCATGGGAGTGATCAGGAATTCATCAAGGTAAGCCTGTTCACCCATCTTGTAGAAGAATGGATCATCAAGTCTCCTCTCCGTAGTAGAGTGTTGGTGATTGTACACTCTACAGATCAATTCCATCAGCTTCACCGTCTTATAGACATACTCAACAACATTCTTCCCTGTCTTGTTCACCTTCGTCCTCCTAAATAGAATCCGAGATTCACATTCACCATCTTCACCTTCCACAAGGTTGACGTAGAAAGCAGCAACAAGGTGTGGACAGATCTTCGAAGGCCTTATCGTTATGAAATCCAGGATTTTGGAGTTTCAAAAAGCATGGTATATAGACTTGATCTCCAACATCTGTGATCGGAGTGAGAAGTCTGTAATCCACTCGCAGGAGATCTTATTTTCTAGGGTAGAGAGATCCTGATGAAATCTCTTCCTAGAAGACTCAGTGGACATCGTGGATGAGGCAACCATGGAAAGGGTTAGAGCAAAAGAAAGAGAGTAGAGTTGCAGAGAGTAATGGGGGGTTAGGAAATATGAGTGCGTAAATTATGCAATGTGAACAAATCTCCTATTTATACCCCAAAATCAGTTTAAATGAAAAATTCAGATGAAAGGACCCTTTATATTCAATGATTAAGATAAGAGGGTAAATACGGAACAAATCTCGTACCAAAAGTCGGACACTTTCAGTTTTCAAGAGTAATGATTTGACTTTTCATCGAAAACCATTCCCACCCACGAGCATTTAATGCATGTCAGAGTATGTTCGAAATAAATTTGAATTATTGCATTAAATAAAAAATGAATAATATATGAATGGCTAAGGATATGAGTTAAAAACTCGTGATTGATTTGAGGTCTAACACTTACAGAGATGAAGCAAGCAAGTTCAGGACAAACATACCAGTCAGTCAAATGTAGTAATTTGGCTGATACCACTTGTGAAAATTCATGATGACAAGTCCTGATTTCTGAGTTCTGAGTCTTGAATTCTTGACTATGCTGATCCTGAGATCCATATCCTGAGGTCATTCCCCCTGAAAGCCATTCCTCTCTCTGAACCTCTTTGATCCTGAGTTAGTCATTCTTCCTGACACCACTTGTTTTATATCTTACATTGAGATTCATACTGAATCATCTACTCTTGGTTCAAGAAGTCCTAACTCTACTGACAGCTCTACAAACCTGGTTTTAGGCAAAGCCTTAGTCAGGATTTCAGCCCCCTGCTTGTCAGTAGGGATCCTCTCCATCCTGATATCTTTCTTCTCAACATGATCTCTTATAAAGTGGTGCCTAATGTCTACATGCTTACACCTTGTGTGTAAGACTGGGTTCTAAGATATGACTATAGCACTGTTATTGTCATAATAAATTGGGACTTCAGTGGCCATTACTTGGTAGTGTCTCAGTTGTTGCTTCAACCAGAGAACTTGGGAGCAGCAACTACCTACAACCATATACTCAGCCTCAGTTTTAGATGTTGCAACACTTGTTTATTTCTTGGAAAACCAAGAGATCAGTTTGCTCCCTAGAAACTGACATGTGTCTGTGGTTGATTTCTTATCAATCTGACAGCCAGCATCAGAATACCCTTTCAGTTCTAGGTTGTCATCAGAGGGTACCAAAGTCCTAAATTGACTGTAACTTTTATGTATTTCAGAATTTTCTTGGCACTCTCTAGATGACTCTTCTTGGGATCTGACTGGTATCTCGCACACACTCCAACTATATAAGTGATATCAGGTTGAGTTGCAGTCAGGTACAATAAAGATCCTATCAGTGCCCAATACTTAGTCTGGTCTACGGAGATCCCTTCCTTGTCAGGATCCAGCTTCTCGTTAGTGTTCATAGGAATCCTTGAGACTTTGCTAGACTGAACGCCGAACTTCTGAATCAAATCTCTTGTGTACTTAGACTGGTTGATAAAAATTCCAGAGTCCGACTGCCTGACTTGTAGACCTAAGAAGAAGTTCATCTCTCCCATCATGGACATCAAACTTACCAATCATCAGCTTCAAGAATTTCTCACAAAGCCTCAGGTTAGGTGATCCACAAATGATGTCATCGACATATATTTGGACCAGGAGAATATCCTCACCTTCAGTGATTGATTAGGGTCATAATTGCATCATTTTGCATCCATTTTGATGTGATATTAATTGGTTTATGTTCATTATTGACCCTATTATGCTATATTTTGTGCTATTTACCTCTTGTTGGCAAGAAAGTGTGTTTTATAGGTGAAAATGAGCAAAAACGAGGAATTCCCAACTATAGAGGATGAGATGATGAAATCCGAGCGCATGGAGAAGTTTAAAATACTCAAATGAAGACCCTAGAAAGCTTGGACAAGCCGTGGGATCGAAAATGAAGAAGTCGAAATTGGACACCGAAGGAAACCGTTGACCAAGCGTTGACTGGCTTATGCTCGAGCTGTTCACTAAGGGCGGTTGAGTGGATTTACTCTGTACACTGGCTTTTCCAGCGCTCGACCAACTTCAGGGTGATGCTTGACCAGCCGTGTCCGAGCGAGTTCCAATGCATGCCCGAGCGCGAGGTGCGGAAAGTGTGAAAATTAAGGGCAATTTCATCTTTTCATGCGATTAATGAGGGACACTTTGGTCTAATCATTGTGGATACTATAAATACTCCAAGTTTTAGATTTTGGAGGGACTTTTCATTATTCCATTTTCTTAGGGAAGTTTTAGAGAGAGAGTTACTTAGTGGGTTTTCATTAATCTTTACACTTCTCTCTACAATTTCTTTTAATCCATCTGTTAAATCGTTGATCCGTTTATTCCATTAGATTAGTATCGTCGATAGCTACATTTCAACAGTTCATTTTTACATTTGGAGTTTTGGATCAAGAGTTTACATTTCTAGGTAGAGGAGTAGCATTTCAATTCCATTGTAATTGGTAAGCTTCTTGTAATTTTCATTCCAATTAGTGTTAATCATGATGTTTTCTTGCTTAATTGTTGATTTAAACTCCCAATTAGCCATGGGCTAGTCTCTTGATACATTGGTGTATGATCATTATGCTGTAGTTTAGTGTTCTATTATTCCTATGAATGATTAGTGATCTTGGTTGATTAATTCTCTAATTTGATGAATAGTTTGAATGCTTGGTATGTTCAAATTGATAATTTGAGCCTATATGGGTTAGCAACACATGAGAATTGAGTTAATTCATGGATTCTCTTAATTGAATGTTGTGCATGCCAAGTGTTTGTATTAATGCTCTTATTTCAATGAGAATTGCTTGGGAGTTAAGACATCTCAAATGGAGTATTGGGTGTTGTAGAGAGATCTAGACACTTAATAGGTTCCTTAAGCTTAGTTAAACAATCGAGGGATCTTGCATACTAGGATAGATAGGCACTAGATGAACTATAATGGGATTACACTTATGCACTTCTCACCTACATTTGCTCATCTTTCAACAAAGGTGATAGTTAGATTTTTACTATTCCTTGTGAAAAGTAGATAAGAATTCAAGACCATTTACTTGTTTTCATAGCTATTACTTGTATAAACAACATACTTGCTACACATCGCACCGTTTTCCTGAGTTTGATATTTTTATTACTTGGTTAACTTGCCACATATACAACGTCCACGTACACTTGCGTGAGAGCACACGATTTCGACCAACAAGTTTTTGGCACCATTGCCGGGGAAATGATCACTTTGTTAAGTGGGTTTGTTGTTTACTTTGTTTTTTTCTTTGAATTTAATTATTATTGGTGAATGTTGATACTTCCTTATTTTTGTAGGATTGTTCCAACTCGAAGATGGATGAATACAACCACTACTCGTTTTCTCCACATTATATACATCCTTCTAGATCCTACACATATCAACCTTACCCATACTCAAGTCAAGAATCATACCATCATAACTACCCATATCATGATACATCCTACAATCCATCACCTCCTATACCTTACCATCAAGACGAAACTCCTTCAAGCAACATCAATGAAACTCTATCTCTTATTGTCAAGCAACTAGATGAGATGAGAAGAGAAGACGAAAGACGCTTTGAGGAGACCAACAAGAAGTTTGATGAAATATGCAAAACTCATGGTGATCAAATCAAGAGTCTAGAGATTCAATTGGGTCAATTGACCAAGTCATGTGACCAACAAGCTTTTTAAGGTAAGTCTTCTCTCATCCAAGCTAGTTCTATAGAGGATTGCAAAGCTATTGAGTTGAGGAGTGAGAGAAGGTATGGAGGGCCTAAAATGCCTACTTGTGATGTGAATTGTGAAGAGGGGGTAGAAGAGAAAAAGAGTGAGAACTTAGATGTTGGAGTTGGTATGGAATATGATATTCCATTAGGTGATGTGAATGAAAGAGAAGTGGAGAGTATGGTTGAAGAAGGGATACTAGAAGAAGTAGAGAAGGGTGGACATGAAGAGGAAAGAACAGAAATACCTAGATGGAAGAAGGCTAGAGAAGAAAGCGAAAAAAAGAACAAGATTGATGTAGATGAGTCAGGGGGGTACCCAAAACTGTGGTACCCATTACATATCCTCAACGATTTGCAAAGTGGAAGTTAGATGAGAAATTTAGCAAGTTCTTGGAGGTCTTCAAGAAGTTGTACATTAACATTCCATTTTATGAGGCTCTAGAACAAATGCCTAGTTGTGACGCCCCCACGTAGGAGTGTCAACTCTTTTCTTTATATTTATTTAAAAGACACATTATTTGTCATAAAAATAATAAGTGGTTTCATTTGAAATTGAAAATAAATTGACTTTAAAACTTTATCAGCGGAAGACTGTATCATGTAAACTCGAGTTGATTTTTTTTATTTTTTTTATTTCAAGTGCCTGATCATGCTTGTGCCTAACTCGTGTCATACCCACATCTCTAAATCAAACTCTTGCTTAAATAAGATATTACAAAAATAGATTATCATGCTTGAGATCAAATGTATAACTAACTCACATAAAAGACACACCACCATATGATAGACTAGTTATGCACGCAAAACATCATCCATAATATTATCATAACATCCTAATAGTTAGGAAAAGACTTTGACGACTTACTAAGTAGTATAAGCATACAATTTTGGAAATCATCTTCAAACGATAGCATAAGGAAATACTTAATTAACTCCTTATAGAGGACTTAAGACATTACACTTTTAATTAGATAGAGTCGGCCAAGTCAGTCACGCGTCCTCCTCACCGCCAAAGTTTCCTGAAACAGTTAAAGTAGCATCATGAGCCTTCTCCCGGAGAAGAAGCCCAGTGGGATAACATATAATGTATAATGCATTAAAGAGACTAATAGCATGTCAACCGAGTACATGCCAGGCCCATAGGCCCGACTAAGTTCATACCGACGTAGTCCGTAGACCTGTCTTGATTCACACAGAGCATAGCCCGTCGACTAGCTAAAATTCACACAGAGTATAGTCTGTAGACTTGCATAATTCACACAGAGCATAATGCGAAGATCTGCCTGCTCGTACACACACAAATTATTCTAATTAATGCATAATGAATTAGAGGTTACCCACTTTTCAGTTGACAATGTGAGGTAGCTTCCGGAGAGTTCAGCCATCGCGCACTGCACTCGACATATTGATTAACCTTTTAGTCTTTTAATCGCTAAATCATAAAATTGTAAAATGTAACTCTTACAAGACTTTTAACATCTAGCTATACCTATATACTTCATACATATGTGTCATTCATAAAATAGTCCAAATATTTCTACTAACTTAATAATACTAAAAAAAAGTACTACTACCTCCCAAATCAAATTCCTAAAGGACACACTAGTAGATAATTTATTGGCAAAAATGCACATGTTAAAATTTCACAAAATTTATACAGTAGGTTCATCACTCAAATATTTACATACAGTAAAAATTTTAATTAAAAATAGCTTGGAGATTTTTTCTTGTGATTTTCACAAGTTGGTTGAAAAATGAGTTATTAATAGGGTCTAGGTCATATATTTTTCCAAAATTTAGGAAATATTGAATATTACTTATAAAAATATAAAATAAATTTTTAAATGATTTTAAGAGTCATTATTAAAATATATCAAAATACCACATTTTAATCCCATGTATTTTAATTTCTATGATTTTTCTAGTAGTGTACAAAAACATTTTACATTTACAACAATAACACCATTTACAAAAAAAAAAATCAAAACAAATCAAATATAACTCCCAATGTATCAAAATAAAATTCTTATGAAAGCTATAACATGGGGGAACAACATAGTTGAAAATCAACCTCTAATACATAGCCATCTATTCACAAAATATTTTTAAAATCATCACCAAAAACAAGGACGTTTTTCTTCACTGCAGCATCACAAGGAAAAATTTATATAAATTCGAAACTAACTCCAAAAATTGTGAAATTTTAAATATATGATCTCAACTTACAGTATGTCAATGTGCTAAAAGGATTTTATCAAATTCTTTGGGAAAAGTCAGAAAAAAAAATCTGGAAAGTGACATGCAATTACATAGACACATTCATCTTCCAAAGTAACACACATGCAAGCATAGTTGGGACACCCAACTCAATTAAATCACCAAATGGCCACCACCAAGTTCTCACACAAAAGAAGGTAAAATTTTCAGTAGGAAAAACAAAGTAAAAATCACATGCAATGGCAAAACCAACATGCAATCACCAAACCCACATGCAATCCCCTATTCTAACTCAAATATCTTCATTTTTCACAAGTCCGTAGGCTAAAACATAAAATCCAAAACAAATTATCAAATCAAGTGCTAAAAAAATATTTTTGGGCCTCAACACAAATATCTAATCATCATCTTCAAGGAAATAATGCAGAAAATCATGAAAATAAAAGAATAAAATATTTTGTGGAAGAACGTTTAATTTCTGTGAAAACTTTTTGAAAAATAACAGTTGAAAGAAATAAATTTTTCTCTAATCTACCTTTAAACCTCTAAATCTTGAGGTAATCTTGAGTTTAACCAAAAAAATCAATGGCAGAACTTTTATTTTTAGAGAGAGAGAGAGAGAAGAGAGAGAAAGAGAGTGAGAAGGAAAGAGACGACTCTTCACCTACTCTCTTCAGGATGAAAATAAAATGAAGATACGGAAATGTTGAAATGCTTCTAAACACTTAAATATTAAATCTTATTCCATTTTTATAAATCTAATTAGCCTTCCCTTTTTTTTTTTACATCCGTATGTGTATACATATATATAAATATAGTTGTCATAAACATTATATATATTCTTAACTATTAATATATATATATATATATTATATAATTAAAACTCATGCCATAACACAAATTGAGGGGGTGAGTTATGGACTTAGTCCATTTAACTCCCTCATTCAATTTTTTTTTATATTATTTATATATTATTAAAATTTAATAGTAATATCATATTATTTAGAAATGTAATAAGGATATTTAGTATATAGAATTTGGTATAAGATTTTAACATATTTATAGAGATACATTCATGATTAAAATATTAAAATAATTCAAATAAGCTATATTAAATTTTGTAACTTAGTAATTATGAAGAATTCACCAAAATGTATTGAATATTTTTCATTTAAAAATATTTAAGGTTTATCTAGTATCATAAACATATAAAAAAAACAATTCTTATTATATACTTTGGTATTAGATTATATCTAATTGATTAATGTTTAATTTACCATTATATATATATATATATATTTTTTTACTTCTTTGCGTTGAGTGAGTCGCAATCGAGCTTGGCCTCCCCAGTAAGCAAACCTGCTAAACTCCTAAAGTTCATAGAAAATATTAGATGTTCAATTTAGTAAAACAAAAATGTCGAACTAATAAATATTTTATTTTAAAATTTAATGTTAAAAAAGGTAATTAAATTATTTAAAATATATATAATATAATATATTTAAAATGGGGTGTTACAACTCTCCCCAGCTTTTTAAAAATTTTGCCCCCGAAATTTGCACCTAATTGGCCAACAGTTCAGGATATTTACTTAGCATCTCCTCTTCGCGCTCCCATGTTGCCTCTCTTTCTCCATGTTTATTCCACTGCACTAGGACTAAGGGTATATCTCTATTCCTCAAGGTCTTAACTTTTCTTCCAAGAATACCCATGGGCCGTTCTTCATATGTAAGATCCTTGTTGACTTCCAAATCATCGAGTCTGACATGGTGACTGGGGTCAGGGACGTATCTCCTAAGCATTGATACATGAAAGACATTATGAATAGAAGATAACTCAGGAGTAAAAGCAAGTCGATATGCCACATCTCCAACTCGTTCAAAGATTTCAAATGGTCCCACATATCTCGGTCTTAACTTTCCTCTTTTTCCAAATCGAATTATCCCTTTAATGGGTGAAACCTTCAAGAATACCTTTTCTCCCTTTTCAAATTGTAAGTCCTTCCTCCGCAAATCTGCGTATGACTTTTGGCGATCCTGAGCGATCTTGATTTTCTCACGGATCTTCTTAATTGCTTCCACAGATTTCTCCACCAGTTCTGGGCCCAATATTTTCCTAACTCCAACCTCATCCCAGTGGATTGGTGTCCTACATCGTCGTCCATAAAGTGCTTCATATGGTGCCATTTCAATGGTAGACTGATAGCTATTGTTGTAGGCAAATTCAACTAAGGACAAATAATCTTCCCAACTTCCTCCGAAATCCACAACACATGTCCTTAATAGGTCCTCTAGAATTCGGATTGTTCTCTCCGATTGTCCACCAGTCTGTGGATGGAAGGTTGTACTAAAACTTAATTTGGTGCCCATAGCTGATTGCAAGCTCTTCCAAAAATTTGAAGTGAAACGTGGATCACGATCGGAGATGATCGATACTGGAACTCCGTGCAACCGTACTACCACATCGATGTATAATTTAGCTAATCGGTTCATTGGGTAGTTCATCTTGACTGGTATAAATCGAGCGACTTTGGTTAACCTATCGACTATGACCCATATGGCTTCATGTTGTTTAGGACCTCTAGGTAGACCCGTCACAAAATCCATTGTCACATGTTCCCATTTCGATTCTGGAATATCCAATGGTTTCAACAGTCGGGCTGGTCGCTGGTGTTCGGACTTGGTCATTTGGCAAGTAAGACATCTTTTAACAAACTGAGCAATCGAACGCTTCATGCCCCTCCACCAAAAATTACTCTTGAGGTCTTTGTACATCTTTGTTTCACCAGGATGTGCAGTATATGGAGTATAATGGGCTTCTCTCATTATCTCATCCCGCAACTCATCTCCTTTCGGTACACAAATTCTACCTCTAAAGATGAGTGCTCCGTCTGAGACTATAGAAAAGTCTTTCGTTGCTTCATCTTTGACCTTATTGCTCATCAGCTGGAGAAATCGATCGCTCTTCTGAGCATCAATGATTTGTTCTCTTAATGTCGGCTGAACCATCATTGTCGCTAGTATTGAGGTTGACTGATCTGGTTCAACAATGGTCAGCTTCATTCTGCCAAATTCTTCAATCAAATGATCTTGATGAGTAGGTAAAGATGCTAATTGACCCTCTCCTTTCCTACTAAGAGCATCTGCTACCACATTTGCCTTGCCTGGGTGGTAGTAGATGGTACAATCGTAATCCTTTACCAATTCTAGCCACCTTCTTTGACGCATGTTCAACTCCTTTTGTGTGAAAAAGTATTTCAAGCTTTTATGGTCCGTGTAGATCTCACACTTTCCCCCATACGGATAATGTCTCCATATTTTTAATGCATGTACTACCGCAGCTAACTCTAAGTCGTGTGTTGGGTAATTCTGTTCGTGCACCTTTAATTGTCGTGATGCATAAGCTACAACTTTTCCATGTTGCATTAGGACACAACCCAATCCCGTCTTAGAGGCATCCGTGTAGATTACGAATCCTTCTGATCCTTCAGGCACTGTCAAAACTGGTGCAGTTGTTAGCTTTCGTTTTAACTCTTGAAAACTAGCTTCACATTCAGGTGTCCACTCAAACTTTTCACTTTTCCTTATCAAATGCGTGAGTGGTTTTGCAATACGAGAAAAGTTTTGTATGAATCTTCGATAATAGCCCACCAATCTAAGAAAACTACGAACTTCGCTCGCATTGGATGGTGCTTTCCAATTCAGAACTGTCTCGACTTTGGTGGGATCAACTTCAATCCCTTGATTCGTGATCACATGCCCCAAGAAGGCTACTCTGTTGAGCCAAAACTCACATTTGCTGAATTTAGCGTACAACTTCTCCCATCGCAAAACTTCTAATACAGCCTTAAGGTGTCCCTCATGCTGCTTAGTATCCTTTGAATAAACCAGAATATCATCAATGAACACAGTAACAAATTTATCTAGGTATTCATGAAACACTCGGTTCATCAAATCCATGAATACTGCGGGTGCATTTGTAACTCCGAATGGCATTACAGTGAACTCATAATGACCATATCGAGTTCTAAATGCAGTCTTTGGAATATCACTTTCTCTGACTTTGAGTTGGTGATACCCAGACCTGAGGTCAATCTTGGAAAACACTCCCGCATTTTTCAATTGATCAAAGAGATCTTAAATCCTTGGTAAAGGATATTTATTTTTGATCGTCAACCGATTAAGCTCTCGATAATCGATGCACATTCTCATCGTTCCATCATTTTTCTTCACAAATAGCACTGGTGCTCCCCATGGTGAAGCACTAGGTCGAATGAACTTCTTGTCCAATAATTCCTCTAACTGAACCTTTAATTCCTGTAGTTCTTTTGGTGACATTCGATATGGAGCCTTCGATACGGGTGCAGCTCCAGGAATCAGGTCGATAGTGAATTCAATGGATCGATTTGGTGGAATTCCAGAGAGATCTTCTGGAAATACATCAGGATAGTCCTTCACTATTGATATATCTGAGGGTGTCAACTTTTCTTTCTCTAACTTTACAATATTCACCAAGTATGCTTGACACCCTTCTTTCTTCAATAGCTTGACTGCCTTCATAGCATATATGACAGGTTCATACCCTTGTTTACTTGCTCCGCAAAAGGTAAGATGTTGCCCTTTCGTTGTTTCAAGGCTTACCTTCCGTTCCAAGCATCAAATTACAGCTTTGTGTTTGCTCAACCAATCCATTCCTAGGATGATATCAAAGCCCTTCATTCCGATCACATGCAGATCAGCAGGTAGGTCATTGCCGCTTATGTGTAACTTAGCGTTCTTGACTAAGCTTCTAATTCTAATATTTTCTCCTGAAGGCAATCTAACTTCTAGATTCACATTCGTAATGCAATCTAGCTTAAGTTTCTTCTTAAAGGTGTCAGATATGAAAGAATATGATGCTCCAGTATCAAACAAAACATATGCTGGCATATTTGAGACAAGTATCGTACCTGCAATAGTTTCATTTGCTCCATCACCTTGCTCCGGCTGCTTCTCTTCCGGGTATCCCTCTTCCTCAGCGTACTCAACATTGGGAATTGCATTCAACTTTGCCTTCCCCTTTTGGTTCGCTCCTCTAAGATTCAACACCCTTGACGGTCGTGGTATGATATTTCCATCATTTCTTATCTGTGCACCTATCACTTCTGGACACGCATTGGCTAAGTGACCTAGTTTTCGACATCGGTAACACGTACGTGTCCCTAGGAGACACTCTCCTTGGTGATTCTTATTGCAAGTTGGGCAAGGTGGTGTCATTCTTGGAGGTATGGCCATAGAAGGTCGAACATTTCTAGCCATATTACTCCCCCTTGGACCAAATTGTGGTGCACCCTTTCTTTTAAACTGATTTGGCACTTGTCGTTGTTCATTCTCCACGCCCAAACTCATCGATACTATTCTTGCTCTCTCAAAGACATCTCTGAAGTGGGGTAGCCTTAACCCAGATACTATCCCTCCCACTTCTGGACGTAATCCTCTCTCAAATCTGCGTGCCTTCCGATCATCAGTATTTACTAGGTGCGGAGCATATTTGGAGAGTGAGTTGAACCTTCACTCATACTCTGTTACAGTATTGGTTCCTTGTCGAAGATTCATAAATTCTATTTCCTTTTGATCTCTCAGTGGTTGTGGGAAGTAACGGTTGAGGATAATCTCCTTGAATTCCTCCCATCCAAGGGCACGTCTTGCTTCCACTGTCAGAGTCCTTTCATGGGATAACCACCATTGCCCTGCATCATCAGATAATTGGAACCTCGCACACGAAACTTTTTGTGTCTCAGTCAGCTCCATGTGCTCAAAGATCCTTTCAAGCTCAGCAATCCATTCTTCAACTACTGCTGGTCCTTCCTTTCCATTAAACATGGGCGGTTGGAAACGTCTGAATTGTTCCACCACTAGTTTTGACCTCAAGTTTTGTTCTAGGTTGTTTTGAACAGACGCAGGCTGTTGTTGCTGCATGAATTCTCGCATTTGTGCGAAGAAGTCCCTTGCCAAGTTAGCACCTGCATTCTGGTCAGCAGGTTGCTCTTCGTATTCTCTTTCTCGTGGTGGTGAGGCCATGATGATAGCCCTACAAGAAAGAATAAATCTTCCTTACTCTTTTAGTTTGATTAGTTAATTCCCCTTTTCTTTTTCTAGTTCTAAAAAGAATTGGGAAAGAAACAACAAACACGTAAACAAGTATATAAACACTTGATTTAACAAAAGTAAGCATCTATTCCATACCAATAAGCATCCATACATATCATGCAAGTTAGATGTTAAAGTTTGAATACAAGCAAAGTAGTCAAGGCAGGCTAAAGATATAGTCTACTGCCATACACAATCAAAAGGTGAGATCAAAGTACGAGATCTACATATTAACCGGGAGGCCTACTATACCTTTCAACCGGTGTAAAAGTGGTACACAAAAAGGTCTTTCCTAGACTCTACTATCTAGCCAGAGTCTCAACTCTCGTCACCGCCTTCATCGAACAAACCACAACGTGGGCGCTTCGCAGCACGCCCAAGGTCATCACGAGGTGGCTCACTCGGCCCGGCCTCATTGGGAAACTCTCTAACTCCAAACTTGGGTATCACCTGACTATCCATCGGGTAGGGGCGGGGGTGTACTCGGGGGAAGCAGCCACAACAGAGTGGTCACTGCCCTCAAGATCAGGGGTGTACTCCATCTGGAGGTATGCCCTGATGGCCTCAGCTCTCTGGAAGGCCTCCTGAGCCTGAGTGCTGTAGATCTCCTGAGATACACGCTCCTCGGCGATGCGCTCCTCCAATTTCTGGAGGCGAATCGCCGAACCAGTCGCGCGTACGTTATAACGATGCCCATCAGCCTCCAAGTCTGCTATCTCCTGTACCCTGTCATCATACCTCCTTGCTGCATCCTGTAACTCTAGCTGATAAGTCTCGAGGTGCATCTGGGGGCGCTCCGTGCAATCAAGGATAGTCAAATTGCAAAATGTCCTCCGTGCAATCGCCCGATAAATTGGGTAGACCCTGTCTCTCATATGCCTCACAGCATCGTACTCAGTATCAGTCATACCAAAAGTCTGTGCACGTCTACGTGCCTCACCGATCCGAGCTACAAACTCCTCCATAGTCTCTGTTGGGACAATCTGAGTATTTTGATTAGATCCCAAAACCCCTGATGAATTTGCCTAAGTATAGCTGTTCAGGATAAAATAGTTCAGGATAGTTAGGTTAGAGATTCAGTACAGGAGGACCATGCTGAAGACTGAAGAATATTGGAGTTGACCCAATTTACTGAAGTCAGAAGTGTAAACCATCCTGAAGGAGTCAGTCAGTCTTGCTGAAGATTGTCTGTTCTGAAGCTGAAGATCGAAGCCTGCTGATTCATCCTGAAGTCTATCCTGAAGTACCATTGGCTGATGTTTCTACTGAGTACACTAAGCATACTCAGGACAGAAGTCAGTCAGTGAAGAGTAAGTGTCCCCTATCAGGCTGTGCTGAATGCACATAGGACCTGACTTAGGCCTTGGTTCAGATCACCTGAATCCTGTAAGTCCAAAGCAAAAAGGTAACACATACTGAGCTGAATAACCTATCAGGCTGTGCTGAATGCACATAGGTCCTGACTCAGGCCGTGGTTCAGATCACCTGAATCATGTAAGTCCAAAGCAAAAGGTTATTTATGCTATGGGACAAGAGAAAAAAAGAATGTCAGTAAGACTCCATTAAGACACACGTTCAGACTGAGTTATTAACAAGAGACTCAGAGCATTGAATGTACGAGGAAGGACAAATGTCTGAAGGTCAACTAGCCGTTATAGCAGAGAGCCAATGATCTTTCGACACGCATGCACGGAGTCTACGCAGCATTTAATGCGGCATTTAATGCGTCTCAAAAAGTTGCAGGTGATGTGACAACTTGCCAGAATAAGCATGGCGGGTAGGTCAAACAGTATTTCTAGCCTGCAATCTACCAAAAATAGGAAAGATTTGATTTGATCTCCTCCAACGGATCTATTTTGAATCTTGCCTATAAATATGGAGAACCTTGCACCCATTCAAGGTTAACGGGAAATTTCCAAGAGAAAGCTCTCAAGAATCCAAGAACACAAAGCATATCATAAACAACACTCTGCAATTAAATTTCCCTAGTGTTGTAGTAGGATTCACTCTGTATTTGCTTAGATTGATAACTCTATTATTTAGCATTATTTTGTATTGCTAGAGCTATCTTAGTTGGAAACCAGAATACCAAACCACTCAAGGTGTGAGATCGGTTGATTAGAAGGACTGGGACTTGTAAAACGCCCAGGGGTCAGTTCCTAAGAGAGGAAGTTGGCTACTCGTGTCCCTTGGCACGTAAAACCCAAGTACCTATCCTCAGGGTTTTGAGGATAGCTTCCTGTTAAATCAGGTCGTGGGCGTAGGAGTTGGTTATCTCCGAACCACATTAAAAAGTCCTCTGTGTGCTGATTTACTGTTCTGTTCAGGATCATAACTGTCATCATAATAAACTGAACATACTGCATTGGTTTTAACCTCAGGACTGAATCAATCATCCTAAATCTAAATACTGTGCACTCAGCCTTAACCACCAATTTACTAAGCAACTCAGAGAAAACGTTTTCAGAAACTAAAACGAGTAGAATCTAAGGGCTCACTTTCCGCACGTACTCTGGCTTACTGAGATAGTAGTCCAACTGACTCGCTTCCGAGCAGTCAGTAGGTTTGTTATCTCTACTGAGCTTCCGAGCACTTACTCACACTCAGTTTTTCTGACTCGTTACTGAACCGTCCCTGCTGCCCCTGTGGACCTTCAGCATACTGAGTACTTCATGGAATCCTGACTGAGTGCGTTAGAGCATTTTTCTGAGTCTTTCAGAAAAATCTGACATCAGTGTATTCCCCCCCATACACTGATTTAACTCGTTTCGGGACCAACAAGTGGTATCAAAGCAGTGGTTCAAAAGATCACTGACTTTGTTTACCAACAGTTTCTGAGGAGAAATTTTGGTGGTCTACAGAACTGATCTTGTTTCTGAAAAACTGCATATCATGGCATCCGGTTCTAAACGCCTCGAGGGCAATCTTCCTGAATTCTCTATTGACAATTATGACTATTGGAAATTTAGGGTACTCGTACATCTCTACTATATCCATGATCAGATGCCTCAGGTGATCGAGCATGGCCCGATCAGATTTATGAGGAATCTTCAGACGACCTGGCCTGTTGCTGGCAATGTCCCTGTTCCAGCCACCGGAGATGAAGAAGTGGAGAGGTCCGCACTTAATTCTGATCAGATTAAGCAAATCGGACTGGATAATGTTGCCAAGAACATTATACTCCACACCGTTTCTTATGAGAATTCAGTCAGGCTTATGCATCTGAGGACAGCTAAGGAGATCTGGGATACCCTGAGGGAGATGAGTGAAGGATCAGAAAAGATCAAGGAGAACGAGAGAGATCTTGCTATCAGGAAGTTTGAGGCCTTCAAGATGCTAGAAGGAGAGTCCATCGATCAGATGGAAGCTCAGTTCATTAAGATGATGAACGAGCTAGCAACCCTTGGGAAGGAGTTTCCCAAGAGGGAGGTGTCTTCTAAAATCCTAAACTGTCTCCCTGAAAGATGGGACACAGGAGTAATTTTGTTGAAAAACACTCAAGACCTTACAAACATCACTCACTTTCACCTATTCTCAGAGTTAAAGGCTCTGGAATTTGACCTCGATAAGAGGAAGAAGATGGGTGTTGTCAGTGAGGAAGATAGTGAGGAGAAGACATCTGAAAAGGAAAAGAGCGTGGCTCTTAAAGCCACTCCTGAGCCTGAGGCTGGATCTGGCTCCAAGTCTCTGAAAGACATGAACAAAGATGAGCTAGCCTTGGAGTACAGCCTGATGGCACGGCGATTCGAGAAACTGAACTCTCGTTTCGGCAGGTATAAGAAATTCTATACTAACACCCGTGATCGCAGGTACTCCAGCCCCAGGAGATCAAGCCCCCGGAGAGAAGAAAGGAGAGGTTTAGATTCCAGGAGGGATCGCAATGAGCCTGAGCGACGCAGAGATGAAAAGAGGAGAGAGGATGAGCCCAGAGGATCCAACTCCAAACCTGAAAGATCATCAGGGAGCAGGAGGGAATCATCTGATAAAAGGTACACTGACAAGAAGCTTTCTTCTGATGTAGATCAGTGCTACCACTGCAAAAAGACCGGACATTATCAGTATGACTGTCCGGAGCTCAGTGCTCGTGAGCGAGAAGATCGGAGAACCAAAAGAGAGCTCAGTGCTTCAGACCGGAGAGCGTTGCTTGCTGAGGATTCCTCAGATTCAGATGGCCCTGGACGCCGGTCCCCTGATCTCTTTTCAGATGAGGAGTATGATGATCTCTGCCTGATGGCATATGATGAGGTATGTTCTTCTGCCTCTTCTCCTGATCACGCACCTGAGTTTAGCTCAGATTCAGCGGGAGAACTCGACCTTCAGCTCACTCTAGAGCAATTGATGGTTGACTTCTCAAGGCTGCAGGAGACTCATACTCACACAGTGGATGTGAACGCACAGCTGAGTGAGAAGAACGATCGGTTAACTGAGTCTCTCAGAGTAAGAGATACTGAGGAAGCCCTCAGATTAGTACATCTTCAGGAGGAGCTACTTCATGCTAGGAATAAGCATGATGAAGCTCCACTGGAGGTAGAAAGACTGAAGGGTGTAATCAGCTCGCTGATTGAGACTCGTGATACTGACTTGTTCCTTGCTCAGGAACAACTGATAATTGAGCGAACTGCTCTAAGAATGATGCTCGAAACTGAGTGGCAAGCTCGCCTTTGTGCTGAGCAAACTGCTTGGGATCATAAGTCTTGATCCGGAGATCAAAATGCTAGATGCTACTGTACAAATG
>JAPKLY010000270.1:447664-546573 GCA_026898435.1 Prunella vulgaris
TTCGCGCTAACAGACTGGAATCGTGCGATCAGGCTTCTATGGGTGCGCGGTCAGCGTATTATGGGTGCGTGATCAAGGCCTGTTCCGTGACGTCTGATTTCGACTTTTTCGTTTTTATCCCATTGCTCGTCCAAGCTTCCTAGGGTCTTTCTTTAAGTCATCTAAGCTTTCCCAAGTGCTCGGATCACATCATCTCATCCTCTCTACTCATGATTTCCTCGTTTTTGCTCGATTTCTCCTATAAACACAACTTTCTTGCCAAAAGAGGTGAATAACACAATGTATAGCATATTAAGGGTCAATAATGCACATAAACCACTCAATATCATGCTAAAATGGATACAATATGATGCAATTATTACCCTAATCACACCCCCAAACTAGATTGTTGCATGACCTCAGGCAACGAAGTGATAAAATAGTGGAATAATTGTATCATTGAGCATCTAGCACACAATCAAATGCCATGAACACATCACCTAATAGCATGCAAATCTGAATGCAATATCATCTTATCAACCATCTACACAAAATCAATGAACAGAAGATCAAATCAATGAGTCAAGATCCTCACTAGGAAGTGTGTAGCTCAATTCTCAAGTGTATGAGGTGCACTCAATCATCACACAAAATACATATACTACCATAGGCTTGGCAAAAGTCTCAAATTCTCCACCACTTTATTGACAATTAGTTCACACATCAATGAGGACTTTCATAAGGTTGTAGTGTTGGCTCTTTGGTAATGAAGGGAAAATTTGGATCAAAGTGACTAAATATGATTAGTAAAGCATAGAAGGAATATATGAGACCATTCACAATCTTCATGCTAATAGAACTTGCTTCTTCATGCACTTTCTAATCATCACTTTTTCAAAAGCAGTTACTTCATTTTTTTCTCAAATTGTGATCATACTCACAACACAAAGATCAACATTTTCATGATTTGCATTGCATTGCACTTTCACTTTCAATTCCATGCTACTTGAATATATTTCCACTTTAGCAACCAATTCTTCATCATCTCACCACACTTCTTCCTTGTTTTCACTCTACTAATCATAGGGACAAGAGAGTTTCAAAAAGAATGGAAGTATGGCTTCAAGTATGGTTAGCCAAAGAAAAGGTCTATAGGCACAAAAATGGTAAGCAAAGGATATAATATCGATGATCGGCAATTTAGGCCAAGTGACTCAATTAATAACAAAGATGGCCTCAAATCATTCTTTGCAAACTCATCATCACGTGTGGTCTCAAACAAGACTCAAGCCAAGTTCTAAAGCAAAATGTACAATGTGGATCTCTCAATCAATGAAACATCATCCGTTTAAGATTAAAACGGGCATATAAGGCTCAAACCTCACGGATTAAGTTGATCATGACTCAAATCATCTAAACATGTTCATATCATTCATATATCAAGCATCAAAGATTAAACTACACTATAAACAAAGCATAAATCACATGATATATACACTACACCTAATATGCACTATCTACATCATCCACACAACAATAAATCAATCTCATGCATTCATTTCCCTAAGCAAGCAACAATGGCAATCAACATCAAAGGAAAAATCGAATCATCAATCATAGCAACAAGTCTAAACATCATCAATACTATAACAAAGCACCAAGAATCTAAATTATCATCCATTGCAAATAAGATTTGAGAAACGATCACACCTCTCCCCAAACTTTTTTGGATCATAAAACTATCTAATGAAATGAATTATGAAAATAATGCTTGAAAATCTGATCTTTGAGGTATATATAGTGCTCCCCATGCTAAGACTCATTTGCCCTTCATTAAACGCGCGAAAAGATGACTTTACCCTTAAGTTATTGGAAATCCGAACTGGCGCGCGATCACCATTGGTCGAGCAGTCACAATTCGCGCTAACAGACTGGAATCACACGATTAGGCTTCTACGGGCGTGCGGTCAGTGTACTATGGGTGCGCGGTCAAGGCCTGTTCCGTGATGTCCGATTTTGACTTTTTCATTTTCGATCCTATGGCTCATCCAAGCTTCATAGGGTCTTCCTTTAAGTCATTTAAGCTTCCCCAAGTGCTTGGATCACATCATCTCATCCTCTCTAATCATGATTTCCTCATTTTTACTCGATTTTTCCTATAAACACAACTTTCTTGCCAAAAGAGGTGAATAACACAATGTATAGCATATTAGGGTCAATAATGCACATAAACTACACAATATCATGCTAAAATGGATACAATATGATGCAATTATTACCTTAATCAGACACATTGTTTATGAAAATTGTATTTTATATATAAAGTAGTGGCATATGAGTTAATATGTGCATTGGTTTGTAAATGTGCACACAAATAAATGTTTCTTTTTTTAGTAGTGTACAAATTTTTGTGGAATGTCTAAATAAAGAAATTGTGCAAATTCCTGTGGAATGGATGGAGTAATTAATTATTGAATATGAAAGGCGGAGAGGAGGGGAATGATCAGTGAAGTCAAGGCTGAAAATGTAAAAAAAATGGGGGCAAAGTTGTCCAAAAATATTTCTCATAGGATGTCACTTTTAATACAATATAGATAAACTAAAAGCCCTACCTTGAAATTATTTTAAAAAATATTAAAGTATTAAGGGCGTGTATTGGATTAAGATTTTAAAAGACTTTTTTAGCTGAAAAAATCCTGCAGATTTTAAAGATTTTGTAGGATTTTGGTGACTTTTAAGATTTTGCAAGATTTTGTAAGACTTTTAAAATCACGATTTTAATGAATTCTATAGGACTTTGTAGACTTTGCAGAATTTCATGGATTTGTGACATACAATAAAAATTCAAAATTTTTTCATACCTTCAAATTAAAAAAAAATGTTAAAGAAAAAAAAATCATAATATCATGTCCTTCTAAATAGCATTACTCCACATATTCATAGCTATACTAGTCCTCCAAGCATTAGCGTCTTGTCGTTCTTACTCTTGAGTTTGAATGATAGGCTCAAAATCACGGTCTTCATTAACTGGTAATGTTGAAGATGAAGGTTTGTCCACCGATTCAATTGGAAATTCATCAGAACGGCATTCTTTGCGAAGAAAGTTTTGTAGAGCTGCACATGCTAATACAAGTTCTGCCTATATCTTAAATAAAAATGGACGTGCTGACTTAAAAATTGTGAACCTTGATTTAAAAATCTTTCTCATTTTCAGGGTCATTACCTTGACCTGCAAAATCTTGTAGATGATATCTTACGCCTCGTAATGGAGCTAAAAACTGATGTCGGTTAGGAAATCCACAATCCACCAAAAAATATTTACCTAGTTATATATGTAATATATAATATTAGTATTATAATAATAACAACAATAATAATAATAATAATATAAAAATAATTATTTACCTTGTGTCACTTTAAGTCCATTCCTCCTTGGTATAGCATCATTAAGTAGTTTGGAATCATGAGCCGAGCCCTCCCACCCACTTAGAACGTACATGAACTCTAAATCAAAATTGCAAGCAACTAAAACAATTTGTGATATTTTTCCGTGATGATTACGATAACTGCTTACATCTCGCCCCCTAACCATTGTTGGAATATGTGTCCCGTCAATAGCTCCAATGCAATCCTAAAATTTAGCACATACATAATTTTTTTGTATGAAAAATATAAATATAGTTGTGTCATTTTAATTTAAAATTTTTATTGTTAGATAATTATCACATACCTGGAAGAAAGGGAAGAACCTTGTACTTTCTCTAATTTTAGCAGGTACACTTGACTCTGGTTTAGCCATCAAAGTAGGTGCTATCATGTTCAAAGCCCTCAAAATCTTGTGAAAATTTTCACTTGCAGTAAATTGTGATCGCCCAAATGTGTTACGAATTACACAATATCGAGTATTCTGGCCAACAATTTGTAAGAATGATGCAAGCATTTCTTCAACACAAATATACCGTGTATCCTCTAGTGGTGTTTTTTCTCTAAGAATTGCATAAAATTTTTGAAACACATCTGGATACATCCTATAAACTTGTCGAAATATTGTAGGATCATCATTTAATGCTCGGTGTATATAGCCATTTCCCTTATTGGTAATCCGCCGTCGATTTAATGGACGTTCAATTTATTCATTATGTATCGTAATTAGAAATTGATCCAACAAATGCATTAATGCATGAATTGCCATTACACATGCATACATGGCTTCATAAAACTCTTCGTCATCTTTCTCTTCGTCATTCAGTTCTTCTTCATCTATGTCACTACCTTCATACATACTCGAATATGATATTGTGCCTATATAAATAAAATATTACTGAAAATATGATAGAATAATGAAAATAACACGTGCTAAAAAAATTCAACAAAGTACACTAAAATAATACCAAAATAATATAGGTCCATTAATCCAAAATGTGTTCATACACAACCAAAATATAAAGCAAGCATTTCAATCAAGTGCAATTAAAATACCCAAAATAACAACAAAACGATATTGTTCATCCTAGCTTATAATTTATCCAATCTGAACGCTCTTCTATTGACATCTTCAAGAAAAGGTCTTTCTTTGCATTAGTATCATGAAAATCAACCGCCATGTAGCGAGTTCGATTATCCAAATTTGGGACCTCTTTTATAGCATTCCAAATATTTTCCCTTGCCTCTTTGTCTCTTTCTCTTTTCTCCATCAAGTTAGACATTTTTTTCAAAATTGGCAGCTATAGCTCAATGCCAATAGACATATTTTCTTGAACTTTGTTATTATTCCCAACTGAGCTAGAACTCCCAAATTCCTCAGGCCTACTCCGCTTACGATTAATTGGGTTTTTTGTGGGAAACTCCGAGCCTAAAGGGGGTTGAGGTGGTGAAAAATTTGGGCGAGGTGATAGAGACTGAAAAGGTGGTTCATAGTGATCTGGTGGTATGAATGCATCATTGTTTAGATCATATGAAAAATTTTCTTTCCCAATATCGATATTTTCTTCCCCAAATGTTGTAGCATCAGTATAATCAGGATCTACTGATATGGAATTGTACCAACTAGCAGTTCCACCCCCGAAAATAATCTTCAAATCCTCATAATCAACCATACTTTTTCCTCGAAGATTTTTGTGACTTGGGTGAGACTAGCAAAAAAAAAAATATATATATTATTAATATATTAAAAATAATATGGTGCAATAAAATTACAAATTATTAATATATTGAAAAGATTACGAAGTAATCTCACCTTTAAGTACTCTTTCCATATTTCATCAGTAGCGGTGACGGCCTTTGAAATTGGATCCCACCCAAAGCCAGAGTTATTGCGCATAAGTGTTGACATATTATTATATTGTTTCTTAAACCAGTTCATTCAACTCAAATAATTATTATACGTTTTAGAAAACTTAATTTTAGCATTGAGACGAGGAAGGATGACTCTCACTACATTTAATTTGCTAATTGACCCATTAGCATCACGCAATCCATTTTTTATAGCATCCACTATCAGTTGTAACAATTCATCAGAATCCTCCTTGGTCCAAGCTTCATAGTTTTCCTTCTCATTTCCCTTTCCTTTATTATTTTCTTGTGAATCTCCCATTTGAATTACTAAAAAAAAGTAATGGAATTACTTTTAGATGATTGAAATTAAACTATGAATTCTATAACGTAAAGTAGTCTCCCACAAATATATTATTTATCCTACTACAATTACAAATAATAATTTATATTCTAACAATAAAATTAATTATAAATTAACCTAGCAGACCATTACTTATAAATTAATTACAAAAATTCCTAAGCATGCAACTAATTAGAAAAACTCAAAATTAGAGAGTACATCACCAGGAATTAATTAAAACATAATATAGAAAAGGTTGAACAACCTTTGAATTGGAATCATAATAAGCTAGTCACACAACATCGTAGAATTTGAGAAATATAAATAAGATAGCATAATAAAAATATAAAATACTGAAATAAAAGTACTTCGCACGCGATGACATTGTACCTTTTTATCTCTACCAATTTTGCATAGGTATGCTTAATTGTTGCTATTCCCCTTCCTTCATATTTTTTTTGTACGTATGCTCCTAATTTAAAGAGTAGGGTTTGCATGCATGAATTTTTTTTATTTTTTCCTTTTTTTCTTATTTTTTTCCATTCTTCTATTATATTTTCCTTTTTTTCTTTTTTTCTCCTTACTTCTATTATATTATCCTTTTATCAATGATAGCATGGGCTTTTTTGTTTTATTAGATGGACTTTAGGCGCAGTATATAGGCAAAATTAATTTAGCCCAGACCATTGTAATAAAAAATTCTACCTTAATTAATATGTAATTTTATTAGAATTATTATATTAGAATTATATTATCATATATTAATTTCTACGTATCATATATATATATATATATTGTGATATACACGTATATATATATATGTGTGTGTGTGTGTGTATGTTAAAAAGTATCGAAATTGAATAATCAAAGCAACCAAAGTAAAATATAACAAAACTCAAATACCATAAAAAAATATTATCAATATAAAAATATTACCTAATGACATATGTAATATATAATATTAGTATTATAATAATACTATATAAAAAATAAATATTTATCTTGTATATAAGTTAGGATGAACAATATCGTTTTTTAATACTATATAAAACATACATATATATTTAATAATTAATAATTAATTATTTTTATCTATTCTAGTATACATGTATATATAATATTATATTAGCCTTCGTCACTATAATTACTTTATCGTTGATGTTATAAATGCAGAGATGAAATTATAAGGTTAAAACTATTTTAGGTCTTAAAAATAAATAATTATATATAAATCAATTTGGGGATAAATAAAGTCACTAATTAAAAAAGTCCACCGAAATCATAGTGGTTTTGATGGGATTGTTGGTATTTATAAAATAGACTAAAAAGTCCATCAAAATCCATCAAAACCCAACAATCCTTTAAAATCCTTATATTTTTTAATACCAGTGGATTGGTTTTAAGTCTTTTAAAATCCTGATTGAATACCAGTGGATTGTTTTTAAGTCTTTTAAAATTCTGATTGAATACCAGTGGATTATTTTTAAATCCTTCAAAATCCTGATTGAATACCAACATACTTTTTTATAAAAAAAAGTTCTTTAAAATCCACAAAATCTTAAACTATGCACACCCCTAAGTATTTGTTTTAGAGTATATCATTAATTATGTCAAGAGTAATAAAAATGTTAGGTGTATAATATTATATTTCACATGCAATTTTTTATTTTACTATTTAAAATAAAGAGATTATATTCTCTATTTCCAGATTACTTGTACACTTGTCTTATTGGATGTCCTAAAATTACATCCACTTTCTAAAAAATATTAACTTGAGTTCATACTCACAAAAAAAAAAAAAAAATTCACCTATATGCACGGTACACTCACTTAACAACTAAAATTATTACACAGTTTAGTATAGAATGATTACAGTTTAAACTGTAATCTGATTGCATTAAAAAATTTACATTGTTCTCTTTTTTTAGTGTAACCAACTTACACTTTTCAACATAATCACTAATGCATATTTACACATAGAGAGATCTTATAAGAGCTCTCTAAGAGACAACTATCTAAGTAAACCTCCAACTTAGAGAGCAGCTCTCTAAGTGGGAAGTTTACTTAGATAGCTATCTCTTAGAGAGCTCTTTAGAGCTCACTAAGTGTAAATATGTATTAGTGAATGTGCTAATACTTTTCAGTGTAAACAATATCAATTGTTTAGTGAGTGCACATGAGACTTGCTCATTTTACCCGTATTTCATGCATATGTCATTATTATTTTACTCAAAAAAGATATTTCTTAATTTATGTGTGCACTATTAAATGTGAAGTAATCTCAGGACGAAGGGAGTAACATTTTAGTTTAGAGTAACATATTTTTTATAAATTAAATATAAAATATTTGATCGAGAGTATCAAGAATCAATTCTCAAATCATGAACTACATCCATATAAAATCTCATACAAATTTTTAAGGCAATATATCTTATATGCACAAGATGCACTATACAATTTAAGTGCATGTTTAAACAGTATCAGTAGTTTAAACTGAATAGTAATAGTTGTACAACTGATATTGAATAAAAAATGCCACAATTTAAAAATACTTAATCTTATTTTAAAATGCATTTGAATTAGATAAGAAATTGATGCACAAGAACTTATTATTTTTTACGACAAATTCTAGTATATATGCATCATGTTTATGCTATGCATTTAGATTTTTAAGCTTAAATTTGACTTCAATTTTAAGTTTTTCAAAACATACGGTGAGATGCTGAGCTCTATGTGTGTTTTTGTTTTGTTTAATTATCTGTTTGTTTGTTTTTTTTTTTTTCAATTGAGATAACTATTAATTACTTTATGTGGTAATACAGATTATTTCTTAAAATATTATCAATTATTTTTTTGGAGTATTTACTAATAACTACTTACATATTTATTTTATAAAATTCAAAATACTAGAATGACTCATGTTTTACATGTGTTAAGTTCTATTTTTTGCATACAATTTCAAAGATTTTTAAAAGAATTTGAAATTAAACTGGGTGATCTTACTATCATCAATCAAAGTATTAATTAGGTCTAGATGACCAAAATGATTGAAAAATTACAGCACATTTATGCAACATGGGCTATAAAGTATACAGCCCGAACCTTATGCCGTCATCATATATATTTTGTAGGCGAACACGGCACGAGATTGATATTTATCCACCCCTAATTTATACATTTTTTGTGAAATTTATTCATAATATGAAATTAATAATCAATATAAGTATTAATATTTATTAATATTATTAAATTTATAAATTAAAATATCATTAAAAAGATAATGAAATCAATAACTATATTCAAAAATATCAATATATACATTTACTTATATCACTTTTATAATATGAATAAATTTTGAAATGATAGTGACCCCATTTATATACGGCTTAAAGACTGAAGAAATAAAAATCGACTAGATTCATTCTTATACACCATGCTCAAGATTTTCCATTTTTACAAATAAGCATCCAAATCTCCGAACCCAAAATCTCGAATCCGAGAAAAAAATTAGGAAATTGAGGAAAAAAAACCTAGATACGAGGAAATCACATTAGGAGGTGTCAATTTTGTCAAGGGTATCCTCGTCACGATGAGGTCACCGTAACGCAAATCATGGGCTTGCTGTCATTGTCGTCACAATCACGAGCCAACGTTGTGTCACCGCATCCGGCGCACGTGAGCAGCTGTGCTCTCATCGCTTGGTACTCCCAGTTTGTTGTCCCCACCACATACAGCATCAGCCCAGCACAACACACTTGGGCCGTCAGAAGCCCAATCCACAGCCCGGGGAACCCAACTCCCAGCAGAAACCCCAACCCGATCGCCACGGGCATACCCACCAAATAGAATGCCCCCAGATTCACATTCGCCGCCGTCGTCGGCCGCGCCGTCCCTCGCACCACCCCACACCCCACCGTCTGAGGGCAGTTCCCGAGCTCGCACAGCCCCAGTATCGGCAGCGCCGCCGACGTCAGCCGTACGATATTCAGATCATTGGTGTACATTTGGGCCCACAGGTTCCTCATCGACGTCGCGAACGTCATAGCGGATAAGCCCATCAGACCCGCCAGGAAAATGGATACGATGGCGGACACGCGGGCCCTTTCGGGTCGGTTCGCCCCGAGGTCGTTCCCCACCCGGGTCGACACCGCCAACCCGAGAGACGACGGGAACACGTAGAGCAGCGACGTCGTTTGGATCAGGACCCCCATCGATGCCACTGTGGCTTTGGGGTCCACCAGGAGCCCACACAGCACAATCATGATCTCATACCACCACCATTCAAGGCAAACGGATACGCACGTCGGCGCCGCTAGCCGCACCAGCGGCGCCCAGCCAGTCAGGCACTTCCGGCTCGGCTTCTTCCATGTCGGCACGTGCAGCCCACATGCCCAAATGTACCCCACTAGCGCCGCCAGCGCTACGGCGTTCGACGCGGCTGCAGCAGCCGCCACGCCAGCGACGCCGAGGCGGAGGCGGGAAACGAGCAGGAAGTTGATTGGCAAGTGGAATGCGGTTCCGACGAGGGACGCTAGGGTTAGAGGGTGGGTGATGCCTTGGGCCCGAAGATAAATCCTTATAGGGTGGATAAATGAATTTGTTAAAAGATCAGGGAGTGAAAAAGCAAGATATATATGGGTCAATTGAGTAATGCCGGGGTCTTGATGCAAATAAAGAAGAATGTCGGAAATGTTGAGCCAAAGAAAAGCTATTGGAACAGAGCACAAAAGGAGGAAAACAACAGCCCTGTGAAGAGTCAATGATAGGAGCTCGGGGCGCTGGGCGCCGAAGGCTTGGGAGCACAGCGGCTCCATGCCTAAAGCCAAGCCGGAAAGCACCGAATAGCCAGTAATATTAGCGAAAGCTATGGCTAAGGAGCCGGCGGCGAGCTCGACATCGCCGAGGTGGCCCAAGAAGAGCATGGAAATCATAGAGCGCGAGTATAAAATAAGGGCCGTCAGGGCAATCGGAGAAGCAAGGGCGAGTAGAGCTTTAGTTTCGGAGAGGAGGGCGGAGGCGCTGATCTGGGGCGTCGACGGTTCTTTGGTGGTGGATATTAGATCAAGATAGAGGTGGCACGGCGGCGCTGCCTGTTTGTGGTCGGGGTTGCACATGACGACGGAGACAATTAAATTAGGTATAAAACTCCAGCCATTGAGAGTATATATATTCTGGGAGGGGGAGTATTAATGTCATGTGAGGGTATGGTGCGATTCTCTTCCTTTTCTGTTTTGTTATAAATTATATATATATATATATATATTACTTTACGTGCAAATATTTTTACAGCCATTATGTTGGACTATATTTTTAGAATTTATCTTAAAATATATATATGTTTCCAATGGGTTCCCACCAAAGGGACTGCTGCTGTAAGGGGTGGGGGCTGTGGGCTATGCTCCTTTTCATATCCATGATTTGGGACTCTCAGTATTTACAAATGTGAGTGGATTTTTAAATGGCCTGGAATATATACATATGTTTTTTTATATTTTTATTAAAAAATTAATTAAATTTCAATATATATTTAGTAAAATAATATTTTTGCAATTTTCTCAAACAAATATTTTACATTTATATTAAAATAGCTAATAAATTTCAAAAAATATATAAAAATAGAATAAATATATTTTTGATGGGAATATCCAATAATATTGGAGGGGTATATAGTTCGACCTTTTAAATTCTATTGATTCATAGTTTGTTTGGTATTTAAAGCAAGTTAAAGCTTTCATTTTATCTACACTATATATATTAATAATTTTAAGTATTTAGCGAACAATTAAAATATTTTAGTAAAAATAATTAATTTTGATTAAAAGTAATATTATTTACTAAATAATTAATACTTTTAAATGAAACTAATATCCTCAAAATAAAATTTACAGTAAATAAAACTTGTTCACACAATATTTAATTTGCGTATTTTAAATTATAAGCATAATTAATAATTAGTGTTGTAACCCCTAATTATCAATTTAAGTGTCAGCGATTTTAAAACATGAGTATGTCTCTCTTGTGTAATCATTATCACTGTTAGTGTATATGCATAATTGTAATAGTGAATATATATAAAGGTGATAGTGTATATGCATAACAGTGATAATGAATATATATAACAGTGACAGTGTATACACATGACAGTGATAATTGATGAACCCGAGTTCACCGTGAACTCGGGTTCATACAAGTTTTTGTCTTAAAACATGTACTTCCCCTCCCAACTCTTTTTTCTACATTTCTATTTTGGAATGTTCCAACTCCTTTTTCACAAAAAAGAAAATAATTTATAATCACAAAAGTCAATAAAATATATTTTTTATATTCTACTATTTACCTTCACGCTAACATACTTCATATATTTTTTAATCTGTGTGCTCTGATCTTTTGGAAAAAAGACTAAGAGTATTAAGAAAGTCATTTATTAAATTTGATATATCTATAAATGGTTAACATTATCCTAATGCATATTATTAGTATTTTTATGATCATATATAGTATTCCTATTCAAAGTTACTAACGAAAATATCGAAGCTGAAAGAAGAACATTTAATACTTCTTCAGAATTTATGGCGACTTAGTTTTGATTGCATGAAATTTATACAACTGTATATATTTACAAAAATTATTTCATGCATTTATTGATATCTTGTACATGTATATATTGATATTTTAATATTTGATAGTGTAAAATATTATGATATTAGTAAACACAAAATAATATTAGTTATTGCATCTGATGATATCCGTTTTATTATATCATTGATCACATGAGACTCTGTAATGATCGAATGATGGAGAGTATATATTATTTTTTTTGGAGTTTGATTATAATGATCAGATGAATATTGCATTACAACTTTGTGTAGGTTTTGTTGAAAGTTGCAAAATGCAAACAATAAAAGGAGAGGGAAATGATAAATAAAATGAGTAAATCTCTTGTGCATCAAGTGCACAGTGCAACTTAATTGCATTTTTTATAAAGTTATATAAAATATTATTGAAAAGTCACACATGTTAAAATACTCTTTTCAGTAATAATATGTGTGACTTTTCAATAATAAATGTATAACTTTTTAAAAATACACACGAGTTAAATACAATAGAGACACACTCCTATTCCGTAAAATTATGACTACATAGATAAGTCTCAACACTTACGGATTCCAAGCGGGTTGAACTGAGTGCGTTTTAAATCAGTTTCTTTTCACGTTTGTGTTGCTTTTGTTTATGAGGACAAATATTTATTTTTATAAGAATCGATAAATATTTATTCTTATAGTATCATATTTTTTTTTATAGTAACATGTATTTCATCATGTAGTAATACCGGT
The DNA here is from genome assembly GCA_026898435.1 of Prunella vulgaris. Lineage (NCBI taxonomy): Eukaryota > Viridiplantae > Streptophyta > Magnoliopsida > Lamiales > Lamiaceae > Prunella > Prunella vulgaris. Next base: position 460,592 of record JAPKLY010000270.1, read on the forward strand.
GTTTATTTTGTCTTTGCCTGAGAACTAAAAAAATTTGTAGTAATAACATATATAATTATTTATATATATTAGCAAAATTTGAGTGCTAATTTTTATAGCTTATAAAATAGGGTTATATATAAGTTTTGTTGGTCCCAAAATGAGTTTGAATCAGTGTATTGGAGGAATACACTGATAACAATTTTTCCTTTCTCAGGAAATAAACCCTTATTATTCAGTCAGTTGAAAGCTAAGATTGCTCACCGAGAATTAATCCTTAGCTATCTAAACAAGCTTTTCAGTGCGGAATGGTGAGCCCTAGATTATATTCGTTTTAGTATTTTCGTGAAAGTGTTTTTAGCTTAGTTACTGAAAGAGTGGTTAAGGGACTGTTCTCAGTTTTCAGGATCAGGAAGATTGATTCTCCTAAGTTTCAAAACAATGTTGAATGCTATCCTGAGCTAATGATGTGACAGTTAAGAATGCAAAGCAAGTAAATCAGCACACAGAGCTTTTTACGTGGTTCAGAGACATAAGCTCCTATGTCCACAGCCTGATTTAACAGGAGCAATCCACTCTTAGGATTGGTTCTTATTTTTATACGTGCCAAGGTGCACGAGCAGTCTCCTTCCTCTCTAAGGAATTCAACCCCTGGGTGGTTTTACAAGTCTCAGTCCTTCCCACTTTACCAACTCACAAACTTGAGTGGTTTAGCTTTCAGTTTTCCAACTAAGGTGTGATAACCCTTATAAATAAATGTGTACTAAAGATTGAGTTATCACTCTAAGCTAAATACAGAAAGATTCCTATCAACACAAGGAAAATTTGTATTGCAAAGTGTTGACAGCTTGAATACTTTGAACACTTGAATCTTTGGTTAATCTCGAAATCAAAATTTCCCGTAACTTTGTTTGGATGCAAAGCTTTCTGTATTTGTTGGTCCCAAAGGCAGGTTTTTAGGGAAGAATACCTTTGAACAAGTCTAGAAGGGGGGGTTGAATAGACTTGTAAGTATTCAAAAACCTTTTTCAAATTATTCGGCTTATTCAGAAAACCAGCAGACTACTTGAGGTAGTCTAATTTTGAAAGTAGTGCGCTGTGAATAGTGCGAAAACGTTTTTAATGAAAATCGGCTTTTAGGTGATGTGCACAAATAAGAACAAAAAGAAAACCAAGAGACACAGGGGATTTATAGTGGTTCGGACCAACTGTCCTACATCCACTTTCCTCAATCCAACTTGGACTTGAGGGGCTCTCCACTAACTCACTTACTCACTTACTTACACAGTTTGAGAGTACTACTCTCTTTACAACTTGTCAATGCTATAATTGCAATTGACTTCTCACAGCTTCTACAAAGCTTTTACAAAGGATAAGTATGAATGGTGTTTTTAGCGTAAGTGATAAATCTGACAGAGTATTGGCTAGCTTAATATGCGTGTGAATCTCATACTGAAATTATCACTATTACTCTAATTTATAGGGTCAAATAACTAGCCGTTGGAATGGACTAGAAATTTGAGGTCCTATAATCTCGTATTCAATCAATCATTGTGATTGATTGAATTTCCTTCTTGATTCCCGTCAATCTTCGCGATCTTCAATCAATCAAGTTTGTCCCCTTGATTGATTGATCTTCTATTCTGGGAATCTTCCTTTTATGTCGCAAGTCAACCCTTAAAATTTATTCCGAAGAATCTGGGCCGAGCACAAAACCTCAGCTGATCTGTCTCCTCAGCTGGTGTATCAGTCTGCTGATACTTGGACCTCAGCTGATGTGCAAGTCTGCTGGTGTGCACCTCAGCTGGTCTTCTTTACTTCGTCTGAATACGTCTTTTATCCATGGTCCTTGTCTTGTGTGCGACGTGCTCTCAGCTGATCAGCTAATCTTCTGATATCAGCTGATCTGCTCTTCAACTATCAGCTGATGTTAACTTCTCTGATGATCTGCTCTCGATGCTCTAGTGTCAGCTGCTTAAATCTTCTGTCTTCTAAGATCGACTAAGTCCACAAAGTCTCAGCTGTTCTTCTCTTCTATGATAGCTTCGGATCTTCTAGGCAGCAAGGTAGATTCCACCTCACTCGAACCTATCTAATCCTAACTACTCATCAGCTGACTAACATGTTCAGCTGGTCCTATTACAAGCTGATTGGTTTATTATATCATCAAAACATCTAACATAGATATCCTAACAGTATTTATAGTGAAGACTTGTAATAGATTCGTTGGAGGAGATCAAAACAAATCTTCATATTTTAGGTAGGTGGCAGCCTAGGGTTGTACATTTTACTTTTCACCATGCTTGGTTTGGTGAAAGTCTTCTGGGGCCGCCTGCAGACTGTGGACATTTCATGCGAAGTCAGCTCCGTACACACGTGTCACTGTCTCACTGGCTACTTTTCAAACGACTAGTTGTCTACATGACTTTATGCTTTATCGTACCATTTATGCTTCATCGTACCATTTAATACTCCGAGTAACTCAAGTAAAAATGTTTGTCTTCAGTGGAACTCTGACATTCTTCTTGTCCTTAGTCGTTTAGCATAAATGCTAAGTCCCAAACCGTCAGTAACCTTTTCTGTCAGGACTTACAAGTGTTAGTAGGATGATCACTCAGCCCGATTACTCAGGTTACATCCGTCTTCACTTAATAGGTTCTGTCCTGAGTACGCTTAGGATACTCAGTAGAATCACTATCAGTGGAATTTCTTAGAATTGCTTCTTCTCCGGAACTTCTTTCAGGATCTTCTTCAGGTTCTCAGCTTAAGGACAGTTACTTGAACTTGATCTTCAAGTGTGCATGTTGTCCTCAGGAATAACTCTCCTGACTTCGATCTTCAGGACGTCTGTTTCTGACTTCAGTCTTCAGGTTGGTTCCCCCTGAATTGAGTACCTGTGCATATAAAACAAGTCTAACTCTAACCTGAACTATTCCTAGATCTATACATCCTGACTTATGTACTTTGGCAAATAGTCTTTCAGACTAAGGGGTTTTGGGATCTAAATCAAAATAACTTAGTTAATATCCCAACAAGTTTTAAATATCAAATTATAGAATCTTAAACAGAAACAAATTTAGACATCAAATTTTCAAATCATATTTTGAAATTCCAAATCCAATGTATCCTTTGGAATTGAAATGTATTCTATTTCTTTTCAATTTTTTTTAAAGTTATGAGGATTGAACAGAAGTCAGAAAAATTGCTAGTCCGCATATTAATTCTGCACTTTCCAATAATATGTGGATGCAAAGAAGACGTGTTTTCACGAGAAACTTTAACTGGTGAATGTTTTATGATACATAGTTTAGTTTGATATATTAAGTGAAATCCAGACGCCTGTAATTTTTGTTGGGAAACAGACTATAGTAGTTACTGGCTTGATCATTGACAAGTCAAAGTATGTTTGAACTTAATTGACATAATATTTTTTCTTATTTATGGGTAAGACAGTATAGAATTTGAATAGCAATGTGATAAACTCTAAATATTTTATTTATATTAATTACACATATTACAAAAAAGAGCATTTTAGTGACCGAATTTAATGATCGTTTCCACTTCGAATTATTGGTACTAGCAATCCATTTCAATTTTGGCAATTGGTCAAACTTAGACAATAAGCGACCGCCTTAACAAACGGTCACTAATTTTGGAGATTAGCGACCGTCGTGATGGTTGCGAAACTTACTTGCACACAAGATTTTTTAAACTAATAAATAGTGTTTGTTTCAATATGGTCGCTAAATAGACCACCATATTTGTTATCGTTGTTGTGGCTAAATTTAAAATATAATTAGCGACCAAGGGGACGGCTAAACAGCACCTTATACTTGGGCATTGGAAACAGTTCCGGCATTAATGACGGACAAATTAGTGATCGTTCTTTGGATTGGGCGATCACTAATTTTTTGCCCCATTATATATAGTGAACATCAGAAGCCAGCACACATATACCCCAAAATATTGATAAGGTTCAGGGTATGGGGAGAGTGAGAGGGAGAGGGAGAGGGAGGAGGGTAGACGATCGCTCCAGTTACTTGAGGTCCCTAAGTCCTGATGGGACTTAGCAATGATCGTCCTCCAAGCCATCTGTTAGTCCCGAAGCTAGTTAAATCAGTGTATGAGGGAATACGCTGTTAAGTACTCTTGTTTGATTAGATTTTGATGTATGCAAAACATGTATTTTATTGAATTGAAACTAACACTTTATTTCAAGATAAATAGCTAAGGAAGTTATAGTTGTAAAAGGAAAGCCTGCAGCTGTATATTTGATCAACCTACAACCAGACATGACCTCGCAGCTGTAATGTTCAAGACCCTACAGCTGATATGACTGTTTGAAGAATGAAGTACAAGATTAAAGTCTAATGAAGATTATCAAGACCCTAAAACCACAAATTAGTGAAGCACTTATGCACTCACTAGAGAGAACTTAAGGAGATATTTATCACAAAGAATCTGGAGCAATAATGAAGATTAATCCAAGTCAACCAGAATTCTGTGAATAAAGAGAAATAGTACAACCAGTACTACTCTGTGTGAAGGATGAAGACCACTTCACACATGAAAAGGCTATAGAAAGAAAGATGAGTCTTATCCAGAATTCAAATTTGAATTCTCCAACAGATGAGACACACCTCTTCGTCTATAATTAGAAGAAATTTTTGGAGAAAACAACAACAACCAGAGCATTCAAGCATTCAACCTGAGCAAGTCTACAACCAACAAATCTGAGAGAGAGAGAGCCTTCTTGTTTTACATTCTTTGTGATGCATAGGATAGTTGGTTAGGATTTTCTTAGCAAGAATCACATTTTTTGTTGTTCCCTCACACAATTTTTAAATTTCTACTTAGTGTAGATATCTCTTTATGAGGTTTTTAACTCTTTGTGAGTTTATATTCTAAGTGAATAAGTTAGAGTATTCTCTTACTTAGAATAGAAATATGAGTGAATCTAGTTCTGAGGGGGAAATACTTGTATTGACCTTTGTGATCATTTCTTAGTGAATTTGGCACCTGAGTGGTGTAACAGTGGATGTAGGAGGTCTTATTCATAGACTCTGAACCACTATAAATCCTGTTCTTTTCTTGCTTTGTTTATTTATGTTGTTTATTTAATTTATGTATTGTATGTTTACTTTATATATTAAATTCATCATTCATTTTAACTAAGTGCATAAAACTTTGTGTTTTTCACAAAGGAACTGAACTCTACAGCTGTAGACTTCATAAGTCACTCAGTTGTTAAGTTTGATAAGTTCATATTGTTTTTCATTAACACTTACACTTATTTCCGCTGCACATTAGAGGTTTCTCATTACACTCTTAAGTGTGAGAACCCCTCTGATATTGTCTACAAGTTGATTGTTTTTATTTGCATGTTTTTTTATAACTCTGCAGCTGTAAACTTCAATAGTCTACAACTCTAACCTTTGTGGTCCAAACCTCTTTTAGACTTCTTATTTTTAAACTTGTAAAAGGCTACTGTAAGGTTTTAGAATCCCCTTTTTTAAAAGTTTGAAAACATGTTTTGATTTTCAAGGTCTATTCACCCCGCCTCTAGACCTTGACCACTTAAGGGACCAACAAGTGATATCAGAGCAGTTGGCTTGCCACTAGGGGTGGTAAATGGGCCGGGCTGGGCCGGTACTGGTCAACCGGCTATTCATATTTTACGGGCCAGGCCGGGTCTGGCACTAACCGGGCCTTCAATTTAAATGGCCCATTACTTTAATAATTAAATTTGTAAAATATTATTTTTGATAATATACCAATAACAATGATGGCAAGAAAACATCTTTTGGATAATGCAAACAATTTTCAAGACTGCATGAGTGCATGACTTATTAAGCAAGACAGACCATTACATAAGTGATAAATATGTTTCTCATTACAAATTGAAATACACTAAAATTAAAAAAAGATAGCAATATCCACCATCAGTTCATCACTAACCCCAATGCAATATCCATCATCAGTTGAATATTAACTAAAAAATTCACAGATCATAATTAAAATTAAGTTCAAAATCAGACTTCATTTGATTGAACATTGGAATCTTCTTCTTCTTCTTGTAATGGTATCTCCTCAAATTCAGGTGTATCTGTATTTCATAATATAAAATATGTGATATAAAAATCAAACAATTAAAAAAATATAGATTTTTTAAACTATTCTTATTACCTGAAGATACAACTTCTTTGAAACCATGTAACCAATTACGAGTGCAAATGAGAGCTTGCAAATTATGTGGAAGCAAACAACTTCTGTACTTGTTCAAGATACGACCACCGAGGCTGAATGAAGATTCCGAAGCAACTGTAGTAATTGGAATGCTCAAAACATCACAAGCCATAATAGCAGGTATATGAAATCGATACTTGTTAACTTTCCACCAATCAAGTACATATGTGGCTCTCACAGTAATAGTATCTTCTTCCAAATATCTCTCAAGTTGAGACCTGCCTTCACCCGAAGAGATTTAACTCATCTGTTGCTTATACTCCTACAATTACACAAGCATATAAACATGCAAACTAAATTAAATGCATTTTAAATAACAAACAATATCAATAAATATAAATTACAGAACTTAAACTTACACGGGTTAGGGGGTCATCTATGTCTTCAATGCCAACTGAATATGGGTAAAAATAAGATGAGACAATCCTTGATGAGTTAGAACTAGAAGATGCCCTACTTTGTTCATATTCACTATAAAGCCTACACATAGCCTCTTTTATCTTATTCACCTTTTCTTCGCATGTTTCTAGGTAAAGCTTCTTATAGACAAAGTTCACATAGTGAAACTTCGAAGCTGGCTCAAAAATACTTCCAAATGCAAGAACAAGGCAACATGATTCCCAATACTTCTCAAAATACATGACAAAAATTTCATGTTTTTGTCAGGTTAGTAAACAAAACCCTTCGTACGCTTCCTAGAAGATTTAATGGTAAAGTTTGTGCCATAGAAGAAGCTAGGAACACTGATTTGGTGAGTCATAATGAACTAATGAGCATTTTAAAAACCTAAGAAATGGATTTGTCTCAACAAGATTCTGCATATGATAAAAAGGGTGTTTTTATTTTTAAAGGTGAAACTTCTTCAAGTTCAGGAAAAAATTATGTTATTACTGCAATTGAACAGGTTGAAGAAAATATTAACGACACTTTTGTTGGCACTAACAATATTGTATCTCTAACCAAAAAATTTGAAGCCTGTCTTAGGCAAAAGAAAAATAAATATAATTTTAGCACTAAGCCTAAGATAGATTTTAAAAATTCTGCTCAAACTTCTAGTCGAAAGCCTTTTCAAAGAAGAAATTTTAAGTATGATCCTGATGATAGAAAAAAGGTTATTTGTGATGAATGTACTAGTTTCAGTCATTATGCAAAGGAATGTGCTAACACTCTTTTAAAGAAAATGATGAGCTTAACTGTTTCTTTGGAAGATTCTGATGAAGATATAAAGGCTACAAATGAAGAACTTGTATTTTTATCTGAATGAGTGAAAGAAGATTTTTCCTGAAGTGGCTCGGATATTGAGCCTAGTATGACAACCTCAGCAACCACATCAAACTGGTTTCAGTTTACTTTTGAATGTGATGAGGAAAGTACTAATGTTTTCTATTCTAGAACAGGTACCTCTCAAGAACCCTTAGAAATAAAGGTTGCTGAACTTCAGAAAGAACTGAAAGATGTCAATCGAGCTAATAAAGAGCTGATTGAAAACATCACAAGACTTGAGGTAAATCTCACAAAAAAGGATGTTGAAATTTCTAAAGTCCAAAAAAGTTGACTACTTCTACACTAAGTTTAGAAAAAAAAAAGATGAGCTGTTTCCTACACAATAAGCATTCTGAGGTTATAGACTCTATAAGCTCTACTGACTTGTGAAAATCCTAAGAATATCCTTTCATCATCCTTGTTATCAAAGGTCTTTAACTGACTCTTTCCATTGTTGTGAATGAAACACTTGCACCCAAATACACGAAAGTAAGATACATGAGGTTTCTACTATTCCTTAATTCATAGGTAGTTTTATCCAAGGTCTTAGTTAGCATGGATTTATTTTGAGTGTAGCAAGCTGTGTGAATAGCCTCAGCCTAGAACATTTTTAGAATTTGAGCATCCGCTAACATGGTTATGGCTACTTCTACAAGAGTTCTATTTCTTCTTTCTGGAAGTCCATTTTGTTGAGGAGCTTTTGCAGCTGAAGTCTCATGGGCTATCCCTAACTCATTGCAAAACTTAATTATAATATAATTTATAAATTAAGTACCTTTATCCGACATGATCTTAATAATGGTCTGGCACTTTTCATTGCTAAGGTTCTTTAGTAGTTCAGGTACCCTGACTTGTTTCTCCATCTTGTTTAATAAGAAAATCACCCATGTGAATCTAGTGAAGTCATCAACTAGAACTAAGGTGTATTTCCTTCCATTTAAGTTTATAGGAGACACTTGCCCAAAGAGATCCATATGTAGCAGTTGAAGTACTCTGTCAGTGGAGGGTACTAGTTTTTCTTTAAAAGAAAGACTTGATTTATTTTCCCTCCTAGCAGGCCTTGCAGACATGATTTTTCTTGAACACCTTACAAGGAATCCTTTCTACTAAGGCATGTCTTGCTATTCTTTTAAGGTTTTAAGATTCAAGTGATTAAGTCTTCTATGCCACAACCAATTCAGCTCACTTTAGATTTTAGCTATGTAAAATTTTAACAAAAAGTGATACTCAAATTTAAAATAAAAAAATAACAAAGTTTTAAAAGTAACTATTACTTTTCTTAAAAGCAATGTCTGCATATTAGACTAACTCTTTAAATTTTATTTTCAATTATATGTTTATAATTTTTTTATATATCACTAATACAGAAAAAGGCTTGGAGAGCTCACGAAATTCCACTTAGAAAGCGGTTATTTGAGCTCTCCAAGCGAAAGTTATGCAAGCTGGGTCGCGTTTAGAAAGCGGTTAAAGAACCGCTCTAAAAATCGCACTTAGAAAGCGGTTATGAACCGCTCTCTAAGTAACCACTTAGAAAGCGGTTAAGAACCGCTCTGCAAGGGCTTCTTTTTTAAAAAAAAAAAAATCTATTTATAAAAAATTTAAAATACCAATCATAATATATTAAAATCAATTAATACCAAAACATCACTTAATTATACAGAATCAAAATAAAATATTCATCAATCTCTATGCAGAATTTAAATACAACTGATAAATAAATATCTACAAAATATACATCAATAAATAAAAAAATATAAACAAATGAACCCAAATAAGTGCAATTAAAAATTAGTAAATGCGTACACAATTAAAAAGCTCCTAGGAAGGATACTTGCAAGTTATCTATGCAGATCAAAATTCTCACCAAAACATAAAAAAGAAATATCGATCCGATGGTGATTCAAATATCCGATCTTCGATCCGAGATCTGAAAAAAACATCTAATATCCGATCTAATGGTGATTCAAATATCAAAACGTAAAAAATATATATATAATCTTCGATCTGAGATCTGAAAAAAAATATCAAAACATAAAAAAAAATTAAATATGCAAAAAGAAAAAAAAACCTAAATTTCTACGGCTGCTAGTGGGGGTCGATCTGTTCTAGGTGACGTTGATGGATGAGCTTTCCTTCGCGAGGATGGCTGTGGCGTAGAAGATTCCTTCGCGAGGATGGCAAATCGACGTCGCTGCGCGTACCTTAGTTGAGAAAGAGATTGGGGGCGGAGGGAGGGGACTCGCCGGCGAGAGGTGATGAATGAATCTCACTGCAGCTGGATTAATTGTGAGAGAGAGAGTGTTTTTTTGTTTTAACGAAAGAGAGAGAGAGAGTGTTGAAATATATGAATGCATATCAATTGTGATTTGTGAGAGAGAGTAATATGTTGAGATATTTAAGGAGAGAGTGTTGAGATATTTAAGGATTATATTGGGGATGATATAACCATAAGGCTCATAGCGGTTAACATTATAGCGTTTTATGACCGCTGTGTACATTATAGTGGTTTTAGAACCGTTTTGCTAGTCCATTTTTTTTCTAAATATTTTTTTTGTGTAGCGGTTCATAACCTCTTTGTAGACTATTTTTTTTTTAATTATTTTCGTATTTGCTTAGAAAGATCATTAGCAAATGTGCTCTCTAAGTAAAGCTATGCAAAGTGTTTTTTTGTAGTAGTTACTAGTGTATATCTTTAATTTATAAAATTTTATGATTTCGTTCTTATTAAATTAAAATATATTATACATTCTTTACATTTTATTTCTGAATTTGCTTCATGATGACTTCATTGCTGTAATCAGATCAATTAAATAGAACACACACTCTTAGATCTCAGATCTTTATTACTCCCTCCGTCCCATAATTGTTTTCACACTTTCTTTTTTCGTCCGTCCCACAATTGTTTTCACACCCTATAAATGGAAACTATTACTTTAACTTTATCCTCACAATCCAACTAATCTCATTATTTTAATAATATAACTTTACACAACACTCTACTTTTCTTAAAAAGTGTGTCATCCCAAAGGTGAAAACACCTCTGGGACGGAGGGAGTAATTTTCTATAGGGGATAAAAGAAATAGTTTCAATAAAATATTAGGATTAAATGGATTCGAACGTGTCTTGATTGCAGAGACGATATTCGTATTGCTAGAAAATTCTAGGAATATTATTACTAGTCAGTAGTGCATACCCAGTTCCCGTCAGTTAATTAAATAAAGTATAAAAAAGACACACATTGATATTCCAAATTAATAACATTATAACGTATAATATTTTTCGGTAAAAGTATGAAAAACACTTATAAAAGAGGGGTAGGTCTCCCATACAATATTGCACAGTGCAATATATGCCTAAAAAGGAAAATTTTAAAAATTCACGGGTCGTCTTGATATCCGGATCAAAATTCCAGAATTCGCGGATCATTCAATAAAAGCAAAAAACTCCACAACTCCTAAATCCTCATTTCACAAAGATCAAATCGTCGGCACTTTAATATTCAATTACATTGGGCGATCGCCATGAAAACAAATTCACATTAATTAACAACGAAGAGAGACAAAGATCAAAGACAACAAAGGATGATCAATTGCAGTGATATGATGTTATTAAGTTCTGAAACACCTTGTTCAACAATAACAAGTATAGATAACAGCATATACTTATTGAATTAATTGTATTACGATACTGAATTTATTAACAATATAATGCTATAATTATTTCGTGTTACGTTCTTGTGATACTGAAATGATCTTTTCATGCTACTACATGCATAAAATTTTCATACTGGAAAGATTAGACTATGCTACTACATGCATAATATTTTCATACTGCATAATATAAGAAGTACTACATACAGTAAACACATTCCACTATTATATTACATTAATTACTTCATACTACTGCATGCATAAGATTGTCATACTACAACAAATATATTGTACTACTACATGCGTAAGTTACTTAATGTAAATTAGTTTAATACTATATTAGTATAACAATGTTACTATAAGAAGTGTATTATGTTACTACGTACAAAAAATGCATTCCACTACCTCTACCCCATGTTATTATACTACATTACTTATTTCATTCTACTAAATACAAAAGATTATTATACTACTGCATGCATAAAGAAGGTTGTGTTACTATATAAACAATGAACATTGATACTATATACACACAACCATATTACTCTATGAAAACGTATGTTACTAAATGCACAGATTAGTGTTACTACATGATCAGTTTTGTGTTACTATATCTAAAAAACAATACACACAATGTATAGAATATGTATTTTACTATATAAACCATGGATGTAAATGGCGGTCGCCTATGCGCTTGAAGGCCCTCGGCCGCCGACGCCAAGGTCAAATCACCGAGAAAAATCCGCTAACACATTTGGCGTTGCCGAGACCGTCTTGGCACCGCCTAGATGACCATTACTATTCTTTTTCTAATTTTTATTTCGATTTAAAAGTTAGATCTAAAATTAAAAAAATAAAAACTAATTTACTAAATTACTAAAAAGTTAAATTTTAATTGAACTACTTCATAATTTATTCGTTCTATGTCGTATTATGATAGTTTTTAACATTTTGTTGACTTTTTATATTTTGTGATAGTTATTAATTATGTTTTAAATTTATAATTTATCTACAATGTATATTTTTATTAATATATGTTTAGAACAAAATTAATATTAATAAAAAATAAAATAGAAAAACCTTGACACCGCCAAGGTGGCGCCTAGGCACCGCCTAGGAGGTCTTGGCACTTGAAGGCACTCGACCGCCCGCCGACCGCCAAACACCATTTGCACCCTTGATATAAACAAAAAATACTACTAAATGAATAAATGTAATGTACTACAATGTCATCTACTACAATAAATAAACCTGTAACACTACAAATATAACAATGAAATACTCTAAGAATAAAAAAGTGATACTACAATGTCTTCTTCATCAAATTGTTTTTTTAAAAAAAAACTCAAATTACAAGTACTTTTACTAAACACTTATAAAAATCATGACACAATATACATAAAAAATAGTGTTACTACATCCAGAATTTTAAGATACCATATCATGACTTTGAGAGGGTCTCCTATACAATATTGCACGGTGCAATATATGCCAAAAAAGGAAAATTTTGAAAATTCGCGGGTCAATAGGGTCAAAGTAACAAAATTTGCGGATCTTGAACGGGTCGGGTCGGATTTGGGCAATTTTCAAATTTCTGGATTTTCGCTTCCAATTGGTGATACTGTATGAGTAAATTTATGCTACAATAAGATCAAATGTGTACTACTATAAGAACAAATGTTTTTTTTTTACTATATATTCATTTGTTTTTGTAGAAAAAACATGTTAATACAATGTAAGATCAATATGTGTATTATTACAAGAAAAATATTCATTTTTTATAAATATTTATTGATTTTTATAGAAATTATTATATTTTAAAATTTAGTAGCACACATTTTGTCTTACAGTAGCACACATATGTTCATGTGGTATACATTATGGGACACATTTTTTAAGATGTAGTAGCACACTTTTTGTCTTACAGTAGCACACATATGTTCATGTGGTATACATTCTGGGAGTGGCGAGATAATAACACATGTAAGGTATTATTACATTAACAACATATTATCAACATAAAATTAATAATAAAATGAAAAATAAATTAAGAAACACATATTTGTTCTTGTAAAAATACATATTATTCTTATAGTTACTTTAAAAGTACAAAAAAGTTAACTTTTTAAGATGTAGTAGCACACATTTTGTCTTACAGTAGCACAAATAAGTTTATGTGGTATACATTCTGGGAGTGGCGAGAATTATTGTTAAGTACCTTGGTTTAGATTTTGATGTGTGCAAAACAATGTGTTTAATTGTGTAATTTGATCTAACACTTGTGCTAAGGAAATTGGTGTTTGAAATTTATAGATGTAAGTGAAGTCTGCAGCTGTATACTTGATCATTCTATAGCCAGACATGAGCCTACAGCTGTAAGGTTTCTCTACAGCCGATTTTTGCATATTGAAAGGACTCTACAGCTGCAAGGTTGAAGAGTCTACAGCTAAAAGAACCGTTTGAAGAGGAAGTACAAATCAGAGATTATTGAAGACAATGAAGACCATTAAGCACAATTAGTGTAGCTTTCATGCACTCACTAAAATGTACTTAAGTGGAGGATATTTCTTTAATTTTGGAGGGTAATGAAGATTAATTTGAAGACAACCAGAATTCTGAACAAAAGGACAATAGTACACTCAATACTATCCTGTGTGAAGGATGAGGACCACTTCACACATGCCAAATGGAGAGAGAGGATCCTTATCCGGATTTCAAATTTGAAATTCCCCAACGGATAAGTCACTCCACTCAATCTATAAATAGAAGAAGTCTTCAGAGGAAGCAACAACAACAACCTTGAGCATACGAGCATTCTGCCTAAGCAAGTCTACAGCCAACAAGATTTTTGAGAGCTTTATTGTGTTATCTTTCTTTTTGATTCATAGGATAGTTGGTTAGGATTTTTCTTAGAAAGAATCACATCTTTTTGTTGTTGTTCCCTCACCTGTTTTATATTTCTACTTTGTGTAGATATCTCTTTGTGAGATTTTGTAAACTCTTTGTGAGTTATATTCTGACTGAATAGGGTAGTTTAATCTCTTGTTAGAATAGGAATCTGATTAAACCTAGTTCTAAGGGGGAACTACTTGTATTGATCTAAGTGATCTCATCCTAGTTAGTTTGGCACCTGAGTAGTGTAATAGTGGATATAGGTGGTCTTTTTATAGACACTGAACCACTATAAATTTGGTCTATTTACTTTCTGTCATTTAAATTCTTGTCCTGCATATTTATTTTATTGTTACATTCATCATTCTTTTGAAAACTGAGTGCATAAAACTTTGTGGTTTTTCACAAAGAGAAACTAACTCTACAGCTGTAGACTTCTCTAAGTCACTCAGCTGTTAAGTCTGTTTATATTGTTTTTCATTAACACTCATTTATTTCCGCTGCACATTAGAGTTGTCTCAATACACTTTTAAGTGTGAGAACTCCTCTGATATTTTGTCTACAAGTGACCTTTTATTTGCAAGTTTTTAAACTCTGCAGCTGTAGACTTCTCTAGTCCACAGCTTTAACATTTGTGGTCCTGTTTTAAAACTCTTGTAGACTTATTGTTTTAAACTTGATATAGGCTACTGTAAGGTTCTAGAACCCCTCTTTTTGAAAAAGTTTGAAAATCTAATTTTGACTCAAGGTCTATTCACCCCCCCCTCTAAACCTTGAACACTTTAAGGGACCAACAAGTGGTATCAGAGCAGTTGGCTTGCCACTGCTTTGATTAGTACCTAGCTAGATCCTTCTTTTTTTTAAAAAAACACACCTGCATACTTGCATGGCTCCCAAGATGGTGAAATCCAAGGTTCCAATGTTCTCTGCTGAGGACTATGATGAATGGAAAATTAGAATGCAAGCACATTTGTCTGCAATAAATGATGAGATGTGGTCTATCATAGAGGATGGTCCTATACCTATTGTGAAGGTCAATACTACAGCTGATCAGTCAGCTGGACTAGCTCAGATTATCCCCAAACCCAGAAGGGAATGGACAGAGGATGACAAGAGAAGTTCCAATTTTGACAATGTTGCAAAGAACATTATTTATCATTCACTTGATAAAATTGTGTTCAGCAAGATAAAAACTGTAAAACTGCAAAAGATATTTGAGAAAAGTTGGAAATGATTTGTGAAGGAACTGAACAAATCAAGGAAAATAAACTCATGATAGCAGTTCAAAAGTTTGGGAACTTCAAGATGAAATCTGGTGAAACTCTTGAAAAGTTTGAGTCAAGATTCATTGAGATTCTCAATGAGCTAGACTCACTTGGTAAAGATTACTCACAAAGAGAAATGAACATGAAGGTTCTCAGAGGCTTACCTTTTGAATGGGACATGAAGGTCATTGCTATGAGAGAATCAAAGGATTTATCAAAGATATTGTTTGCCAAAATCGTGTATGATTTTCACGCAAGTGAACGTGGTCGTTGTTGTCGTGACAAGTTAACCAAGTTAAATTTCGAACACAGGGAAACGATGCGATATCAAGCAAGCATTGAATGTCTACAAAGGTTGATAGCTAGGAAAGCAAGAAAACATCAAGGTTTCTATCAACTAAATCAACAAAAAATAGTAAATCCTAACTATCACCTCTTAGAAGTGAGCAAGTGTGAAGTGTACATGGAAGTAATCCTACTATGGTTCCTTTAGTGTGCTATCCATCCTAACATGCAAAAGGTCTCTTAGTGTATTAGTTAAGCCAACAAGTGTCTAAATCTCTCTACAACACAAGGTAAGCTCTATTGGGTGTCTAGATCTCTCTACAACTCCCAACACTCAAGTTAAGAGGTCTAGGCTAATATGCAATTCTCATTTATCATACAAACAATATATCAAACACTTGGTATGCATTAAGTTCTATAGCTCAATTCTCATATTTTTGCTAAAACGTATAAGCCTTACATTCCAATTAAACATCCCAAGGATTCATACAAGTCATTAATAAGAGAACTAATCCAACAAAATCACTAATTCATGCATAGGATTAACAAGAGACTAAATTCACCATAGTATTCATACAACCATGCAACAAAGATATTAGCCCATGGCTAATTGGAAATAAAAATCAACAATTAAGCAATAGACGAACATGATTAACACTAATATGAAATGGAATACAAGAAATCTTACCAATTGTTGGAGAATTGAAATACAAGCCTCAAACCTTGAAAAGCTATCTTCTAATCCGAGATGCAAAACGAGAAATTGAACCGTACAATTGTAGCTTGAATCGAGACTAAACTAATGGAACAAACAGATTAAAGATCCAATGGTTGGATCAAAAGTAATTGTAGAGAGAAGTATGAAATCTACACTAACCCAACTTGGAAACTACCTCTATCCTCTCTCTAAACTAATCTAAGAACTAACTAATGATTATCTAATGCTTGGAAATCTGATCTGTCACGCCCCAATTTTCATAAACAACGGAAGTCTTTCTTATAATTAATAATTTGGAAAATATCTTTTAGGACGTGAACTAAATGTTTGGAATAAAATTTCTTTTCTTTCTTTTAAAAACTTATGGGACTAAAATCAAATAACCTCTCATGAATTAAACAACGAATCCTAAACACAAATATCATGCCTTCAAATAATAAAATATTATTGAACATGCAATGTCACATAATTAAATTAATTCACATAAATCTAATTCATTCAATTAAATATCTCATACTTTCAGCATAATTTCAGCAGTGCGCCGTCAACGAAATAAATTAATCTAAAACACTTAAACTACTGGGAAAATTCCATAAAAATTCATATAGGTTACTAAATACCTCTATTATTCATCTATAATTTTTACCAAATTTTATCCGTAACTGACTTTTATAAAAAATTCACGAGATTCGGAAATCTCAACAAACCACCACATATTTTTGAAAAAATCATAACTAATTCGTTATAATTCCAAATCATGCGATTCAAGATGCATTGGAAAGCTAATTAAAAACTATAGATGAATATCAAATTTAATTTAAGAAAACCTTGAATCACCAAACCGTAAAATCCCTTAAAACTTACTGGAAGACAGAAACACATCAAATCCTACACATGCAAAATATTAAAACTTATATTTAATAATTTCATAAAATATCAAATATATCTAACATGCATCCTAATTCACCTTTCATGACTCATAAATCAAATAGGCATAATATTTATTGAAAACATATTTTATAATTAATTAAAAATCCATGTACTAAATTAAATCATATGCAATCAAATTCTTCAAGAAAATCAAGAAGTATCATAATCTTAAAATAAAATCTAGCAAAACAATTAAATAACTTGCATAATGAAAAATCGTCCATTATCTTATTACTTATGTCTCTCATCCACCCGCCTCCATCGCTTGCCATTCACGCCCTTTACTCAACATAATCTGAAAAATATAATTTAGGTCAAAGGGGTGAGTAATCATAAAATAATCACTCAGTGGGGACGTTAGTTCGAAATCTAAACATCATGGACATGCATACATGAAAATACACTTAATCTTTCCTCACTATGAGAAATTTCACTTTTAATATCATATATATAAGAGCGGGTAATTTTTAAACCGCTGTTAAAGCTTTAAAACCCGCTGTTAAAAGTGTACCCGCTATTATATGTTAATAGGCGGAGCTGTAACATAGCGGGTATTAAAAACCGCTGTTAAAAGTCTGATATCTTTAATTCAAAACACAGCGGTTAAAAACCGCTTTTAAAAAGCTTAAAAACCGCTTTAAATTTAAAAAATTGAAATCCCTCCCCAGAATCGAACCCATGACCTCCATGAAAATTATAGTACACTAACCACTTGGACAAAGTCATCTATTGTTTATCAGTTTCATTTGTTAATTTAAATAAATTAAAATATCAATTTTAATTTAAACCCTACTTAGAATTCAACACACATTTTCTCATTTTCAAGCCTCTCATTTCCGCCTCCTGTCTCACCTTCGCGCCTCTGAACTTTCTTCCCCCAAAAATTGAAACGTGCTCCGGCGGTCATTTTCTCCGGGTACTCAGGCATCGCCGCCTTCTACCACGCCAGCGCCGCCCACGCCTTCTACCATGCCAGCGCCGCCCAGGCCTTCTCCCACGCGCCGGAGTTTCAGTGCCCAGGCATCACCGCCTTCTCCCACGCCGGCGCCGCCCACGCCTGTGCGCTACATTAGACACAGAAGCAGCCTCGCCTTTTCAGTGGCCACAAGCGACGCACCCCCTGCCGTCCACGACCACGCCACGCACCCCCTGCCGTCCACGGCCACGCCACGCACCCCCTGCCGTCCACGGCCACGCCACGCTGTCAACTGAAGGTATAATTGAATCTGATTATATTTTATTAGGGTTTCAAAATTATTTTTTACAAGTGTGGGCTGAACATTTTTTGCAAACAGTTTGTTATTTTTTTGACTAAAATTAGGCGTCCCTGTGAATGAACCAAAAAACAGTTTGACCACAATTAGGCGTCCCTGTGAATGAACCAAAATTAGGCGTCCCTGTTCAATTCTACATATTACTCCCTAGTTTCCAAAAAATATTTGACCACATTAATATTCATATAAAGTTCCAAAAAAAAAATCATAAAGAGTTAAGTAAAAAATAATATTATATAAATAAATTTATATATTTTTGAAATAGCATATAGATCGATATTTATTTAAATCTGAAAATTATTATGAAATTTCTCTGAAATGAAGGTAGTATTATTTTTATAGATTTGTTAAATAAATTAGTTAAAATTTGAAATATATAACAATAACTTTAGTTAATATAGTTTACATTGTTTTATTTTTTTTATCACAAACCGATTTATTTAATAAAAATAATCAAAATAATAATATGAAAAAATATAAAATTATTTAAAAAATGGCACTAATTTCAAACTGTTCTGCGTAAAAAAAATATTTTGTGAAATTTTTTTATATGATTGCACAAATATTTTTAAACTAATTTATAAATATAATTATTTTTTTAAATAATATATAAATGCCCCTAAAACCATCCACGGTTATCTCGTATTGTAGTGTTTTGCTAAACTATTTTTGATAATATTCTAATTCAGTTCTAATGATACAAGTAAATATTTGTAGCCTTTTTCTCAGGAGTTCTAGTTTATATTTTTTTGAGATTACAAACTGCTGGAATTTTTTCGTAATTTGAATTAATATAACCAGCAAAAACACCATATAGTAACTCTTTAGAAGCATATTAGTTTAAAAAAATTACATCTCTTTAGAAGCATATTAGTTTAATTACTTGAATTAATATTATTATTATTGTCCATCTTAATGTTTATATTAGACGTCTATAGAAGATGGATAAAAGATGGATGCTAAAGGATAGGTTGTCAGATGAGTACCGTCTCGGAGTGGAATCATTCTTGCAATTTGCGAAGTAAAATAATGTTGATGTTAATGCAATGTCATGCCCGTGTGTAAAATGTGCGAATTTTAGCAAGTTTAGAGTTGATTGTGTTAGGTCACATTTATTGTCTAAAGGTATAAATAGACTATATACGACATGGGTATGGCATGGGGAAGAAAAGAAGGACGAGTTACCGATGCATGATAATGAAGAAGGGCAAGATGAAGATGATTATGTTTTTGGAGAACCTTTAGATGATATGGTTCACGATGCATATGAAAGCACTGGAAATCCAGACAATTTCTTAAAGCTTCTTGAAGATGCTGAGAAACCATTATATCCGGGATGCACTAAATTCACAAAGTTGTCTGCAGTTGTGAAATTATATAACTTGAAGGCAAAACATAGTTGGAGCAATAGGGGCATGAATGAATTACTTGAATTATTACAAGATATGCTCCCAGATAAAAATGAATTGCCTCCATCTATGGGAAAAGCAAAGAAAAGTTTGGTGGCATTGGGTATGAAATATCAGAAAATCCATGCATGCCCAAACGATTGTGTCTTATACCTTAAGGATTATGCGGATCTTAAAAGTTGTCCCACATGTAAGGCCTCAAGATGGAAGGTGGGTAAGAACTATAAGATAAATGAAGGAGTTCCTGCAAAGGTGTTGTGGTACTTTCCACCCATTCCTAGATTTCAAAGAATGTTTCAAAATAAGGATATGGCAAAAGAGTTAACTTGGCACGCTGATAGGAGGATTTGTGATGGTAAATTGCGTCACCCAGCTGATTCACCATCTTGGAAGTCAGTGGACCATCAATGGCCTGATTTTGCTTCTGAGTCTAGAAACCTAAGATTGGCCTTATCTGTAGATGGGATCAACCCCCACTGTAGTATGACTTCTACATATAGTTGTTGGCCAGTTATACTAGTCACATATAATCTTCCTCCGTGGTTGTGTATGAAGAGAAAATTCATGATGCTGACTTTGTTGATTGCCGGTCCTAAGCAGCCAGGGAATGATATTGATGTCTACTTGGCACCTTTGATCGATGACTTAAGGACTTTGTGGATAGGAATAGATGCACATGATTTCTACAGGGATGAAACATTTCTCCTTAGAGCTGTCTTGTTGTGGACAATTAATGATTTTCAAGCTTATGGAAATCTTTCTGGATGTGTTGTGAAAGGATATTATGCATGCCCAGTTTGTGGAGAGAAAACATCTGCAAATAGGTTAAAACATAGTAGAAAAATGTCATTTACAAGGCATAGGAGGTTTCTTGATTTAAGTCATCCCTATCGAAAGCAAAAGAAGGCATTTGATGGGACTCAAGAGATTGATGAAGTGGCACCAAAACCACTAAGTGGCACTGATATTCTAAAAAAAGTGGCTGAAGTTAATTGTAAATGGGGAAAAATGAAGCCAAAAGAGGATAGTGGATATTGGAAGAAAAAATCTATTTTCTTTGATCTTGAATATTGGGAACATCTACATATTAGACATGTGTTAGATGTGATGCACATTGAGAAGAACGTATGTGAGAGTCTCATTGGTACATTATTAGACATCCCGGGTAAAACGAAGGATGGAGTAGCAGCGAGATTAGACCTTCGTGAAATGAATGTGAGGCCTAAGCTGACACCAAGGGTTGAGGGCAAGAAAACATATTTGCCACCTGCTCCTTATACACTAAGTAGGGACGAGAAAAGAAAAATTTGCTCCTCTTTGTCTGGAATAAAGGTGCCTACTGGGTATTCATCCAACATTCATAATTTGGTCTCAATGGAAGATTTAAAGCTCGTAGGGCTTAAATCTCATGATTGTCACACTTTAATGCAACATTTGCTCCCTATAGCTATCCGTGGTGTCTTGCCAGATGATGTTAGATACACGATCACTCGATTGTGTTTCTTCTTCAATATCTTGTGCAATAAAGTGATAGATGTCTCAATGTTAGATGATATGCAAAGGGATATCGTCACAACATTGTGCCTTTTGGAGAAGTTTTTTCCTCCTTCATTCTTTGACATCATGATTCATCTAACGGTGCATCTTGTGCGAGAGGTAAGATTATGTGGACCTGTTTGGTATAGATGGATGTACCCATTTGAAAGGTACATGAAAGTTTTGAAGAATTATGTAAGATGTCCTTCACGGCCCGAAGGGTGCATTGCGGAAGGATATATTGCAGAAGA
The DNA here is from genome assembly GCA_026898435.1 of Prunella vulgaris. Lineage (NCBI taxonomy): Eukaryota > Viridiplantae > Streptophyta > Magnoliopsida > Lamiales > Lamiaceae > Prunella > Prunella vulgaris. The sequence goes on from JAPKLY010000270.1 coordinate 482,291, forward strand.
GGCTATTGAATTTTGCTCGGACTATTTGTTGAATGTACACACTATTGGAGTTCCACTAAGACATCAGCCCTTGGAACTCACTAGGCCTTTGTCTAATCCTAAAGTGTGTGTCATCGATACCAAGGAGTTGGGGCAAGCACATCTTCATGTGTTGACAAATGATGTTGAACTTGATCCTTATGTCAGGTAATTGATCTAAACTTAAGAATTGTTAATTTTTATTTTAGTTTCTGGTTAGTACATTAGTCATCACATATTTTATGTTAATAGTGAACATATAAAAATTCTGAAGTCAACATGTGGGCTAAAAGGGAGGTCGGAAAAGTGGCTGCTTGAACAACATAACAAATTGTTTATTAGTTGGTTCCATGATCACGTAAGTTTTCTAAAAATCATTTTCTTAATTTTAAAAAATATATCAATATTAGTATGGATATTTATCATCATCTGAATTATAGGTTGCAAATGAAATTCAACATTCTAGCCAACAAATATCAGAAAAGATGAAAGCTCTTGCACAGGGACCTAGTGACAAAGTGTTCAAGTATCAAGGTTACTCTGTAAATGGAGTGATTTATCATACAAAAGAGCGTGATAACATACGAGTTGTTCAAAACTCGGGAGTGACCTTAGTAGAAAAAATCATGCAAGTTGCTAGTGCAAAGGATAAAAATCCAATTGTTTCTGACATGGCATTTTATGGTATTATCGAAGAAATATGGGAATTGGATTACGACCACTTTCGTATTCCAGTTTTCAAATGTATTTGGGTGGATAATAGTGGGATCAAAGTGGACGATCTTGGTTTCACTTTGGTGAACTTCAGCAAAATTGGGTTTAAAAATGATTCATTTATTTTGTGTAGTCTAGCAAAGCAAGTATTTTATATTGAAGACCCCAAAGATCCTGCATGGTCTGTTGTGTTGGAAACTCCAACTAGGGAGTATTTTGAATATACAAATAGTGGTGAGTTGGAAGAGACTGCAGTCCACCATCAATGTTTTTCCAAAGGGTTGCATTCAATTGATACTAGTATGACAGATGAAGATGAACAATGTGAAGAAAGAGATTTTGATGGGGTTTGGGTTGACAATTAAGTTTCTTAATTATCTTGTGTACGTATTTATTAATTTGTATTCAATGTGTTATAATTTTAATTTATTTTTACTTTGACATTTTATTCAATAATTATTGGAATTGTTTTCACCTACTAAATTCTTTGTGATTAACAGGTTTGTGCATATGGCACCACGTAAAAAGGTTAAGGTAGGTTGTGATGATCATAAGCCGGATTTTCCAAAGAAGGACACAGGGTTAGAGAATGAGCCAAAAGAAAGTAGTGAGGTTGGAGATGATACGCCCACATCTAGTGTTAAGGACACTATGATGACTAATAAGAGAGGACCAACATCCATGCATTGCCTTTGGAAAGATAGAGCGGAAGGAGTAAAGAAATATGTTGAATTCAACTCATTAAGGCAACCTATAGGAGAGAATGGAGCTAAGTTGCAGAGCTATATTTGTGTTGTTACAAGAAATAAAGTGAAGCTCACATACCCAACTTGGAAGCATGTACCACAAGAAGTCAAGGAACAAATATGGACAGCTGTAACTGTAAGTACTTTGGTACATTTATTTATATTTTTTTAATGGTATCTTATACATTTATTGTTATTTTAGTTGATGTTTAATGTTGACCCTACCTGGAAGAAAAAATGTTGGAGTTCAGCGGGTACCAAATGGAGGACGTACAAAACAAAATTGACGGATAAGTATGTCAAACAGAGGATCAACACCCCGTACTTGACCATACCACCAGATAAAATTGATAAAATTGAATGGAGAGACTTTGTGATAAGTCGACTATCTAGTCAGTTCAAGGTAATAAACCATAAATATATATTTATACTGAACATAGTTATTATCACTTATATCAATCTTGTAACTTGCTTGATTTTTTCTTTAGAAACTAAGCGACCAACAGAAGGAACTTGCTAAAAAAACAAGTTTCCTCATCACCTTGCTAGGAAAGGTTATACCCGTTATGCTTCAGAGAATGTAAGTAGTTATAATTTATTATTATTTTGATAGTATTTATCACTTTGTAATGATTGATTATCTTTTCATGAAGCCTTCATTGTTATCTGGAGATGCTGATAAAGATAGAGCCACACTTTGGCTTGAAGGAAGAAAGAACAAGAATGGGGAGTTTGAAGAGGGTGAACTAAGAGAAAAGGCCGAAAAAATTGTAAGTCATGATTTGGATATAATTTAAATTCCTAACAAAATATTTTCATTAGTAATTCATTTGCAATTACAGACTAGTTTTATAGAAAAAAAGAAAGAAAGCGGCGGAGAATATGAAGTTGAAGGGGGCATTCTTTCGCAAGCTCTAGAAACAGAAGAACATTCTGGTCGTGTAAGGGGGGTTGGGAGTCATATTAACCCATCATTATACTTCCATCATCGCAGCAATAAACTCTCAAGCACAGAATTGTGCAAACAATATGAGAGAGAGTTGATAGCTCAAAGGAATAGAAGTAATGAGCAAGATGAAAGAATACGGAGATTAGAAGAGCAAATTTTCAAAAACAATGAACTCAAGGTCGAAGTTGAAGAGATTGGTAGTTGTACCAAAATAGTTCCACATAGCAATTATGATAGTACACCGGATAATACAAGCATTGGTGTTAAGGTGGCTGCTGATGATGATGTACAAATAGTTGATGAGAAGATGGGGCTTGACAATGATGAAACCTTGGAGGTATATATACTTTAATGAAATATGGTTCAATTTGCTTCTTTTTTTTTGTTGCTAATTATTGGATGTTCTGTTGAAAAATGTAATTTTTTTTCATAGGGAAAATCTGTAGCATTATCTTTGGATGCGAGGACAAACACCATTATTGCATATGGTACGATAGTCAAAGTTTATAATTCTCAAGAACTCATTCATGGTAAGAAATTTCCCATGAATTGCATGCGTGTTGCAATTGAGAAAGCAGTGGATGGAAATGCTTTTTTGCCATATCCGACGACTGACTGTGTTACAATTAGTGATGCTATCGGATCTCATGTGGCTTGGCCTATGCACTTGATGAAACTGCATGTTCAGGTTATATAAGATTGTGATTTATAGACTGAATCTTACCTTTCAAAATTCTTTAGTACTACTTAACATATCTAACAGTGATATATTTGCAATTCTTAGAGTGTTAGAAAAAACACAAAGAAGCATAAAAAGATGATGCCTTCATTAGATCCTTCGACTGTGCCAACAGCACTATACATAGTGTATTGTTACTCTAAAATCAAGATTACTGCTGGTGGATTTATATCAATTACCTTGGACAATGGTGTGTTTGGACGTGAGAGTTTATTGCATGTTAATCTTGAGGACATTGATCCATTTTGTCGGCTGGAACCAATCTCCTATACATGTATAGCTGTTTACATATGGTAAGCATTCCATTCGTATTTAATTTGTTTAATACCAAAGTTTTTTTTTTTCACATGGATATTAAGTATTGTGTTTTTTTTGTTAATTTTAGGTATTTGTACCAGAAAATGAACAAGGAGAAGTTTAAATTTGTGGATCCTTGTGGAACAGCACATATTCCATCTGTAAAGACAGATACAAAGTCTAAGGATGCACAATTAAGCAAAAGGGCAAGTTTTCTCGGTAAAAGACTCATCGGTACACATATTAATCAACTTGTGTTGGCACCATGTAATGTAGGGTAAGTATGCTTTTAAGATATTAAATTTTTTAAAATTAATAAATTTCATATACTTATTATGTATGTATATACATAGGAATCACTGGATACTAACTGTCATCGACCCACATAAATCGGAGGTTTGCTTGTTGGATCCTCTTTTTACGGACATTCATGATACCCCGTGGAGACTAGTTGTTGAAATGTAAGTTTTTCTCCATATTATTAAGGTAGATATATTATTTTTTGTTAAAACAATCTCATTTTTTTTGAAGGGCTCTGCACATTTTTAATTCTTCAATTGGAAAAAGAGTAAATCAAATCAATTGGAATGTAATTGAGGTATGAAAAGTTTTCATTTGTAGTATTCATAAATAATTTATATCAAATCATGTGTTTTATAATGAGTTTTGTTCCTAACTTAGGCTCCTAAGCAACCCGACTCTGAATAATGTGGTTTTTTTGTACTTCGCTACATGAGACAAATTGTCAAATTTGAGGGCACAGTAGAAACATGTTCAATGCAGCCAATGGTAATATTTATATGCAGGCATAATTTTTCATTAGATTTATTTGTGCATTAATAATGTATTTTGTAATTCATAGTTCATGGAGAAAACTTATTCGAAAGCGGAAATTGATGAAGTGCGGGAAGAGTGGGCTTTACGCGTGCAATCATATATAGTTGAGTAGAAAGTGCGGGAAGGTTCTTTTGATCGGTGACAGCGGTGCGTTTTTTTTACTCAAATTGACAAATTTAGCAGGATTTTTTGTTATTTAGTTTCCTGCCTCCGGATATGAATTAGGTGAACCATTGTCTGCATTGTTGTGCGGTTTCAGCTGCATTTGATGATACATAATTGTTGTGTTTCTGCATTCATTGTGGTTAGGAGGATATTGATCTCTTGTTTGCTCATTTGTGGAGTATCACCAATTTCATTTAGAATGATTTCTATAAATGATATACTTCAATAGTTCATAATTATATTTTTGTATATATATTGGTTAAAGTTTTGTTTCCTTGATGATAATTTATTTTCTTTGAATGTGAAGCTTGATCTTCAATGTGAGCCACTTTCATTCATCAGTTGTGAACCAAGGAATGGAGGGGAGACATGTTACTGCAAGAGAATATCAAATGTGAAGCTGAAGACTATTTGATTATTATGATGATTTAGTAGTTAATTAATTAAGTTATTGAACACTATTGGTACTTGAATTTATATTGATGTAATGCATTTTAAAGATTATTGCAATGATTGGCAAGTAATGATATGAACTTTTGAATTTTTAGATTTAATGTTATTTATATTAAAACTTCTTTTTATTTTAATTAAAGTATAAAAATCGTACTACAGGTTTATTAAAAAAATATATAATATTGCAATTAAATATTGAAAAAAATTGAGAAAAGAAAGCGGTTATTACCCGCTATGTTCTTTACTTTTAATAGCGGGTAATACCCGCTCTTATATCTGAAGTAAACCGCCGTAATAGATTTTAAATTAATAACTTATAAAAGCGGTTTTTAATATACAACAGCGGGTATTACCCGCTATTGAAAGAGCTTTTAATAGCGGTTAAAATCCGCTCTTATATCTCTAAAAACTGCTGTTTAAGATTGTATGAGTAAACAAATTAAGAAGATATAATGGCGGTTTTAAAGTTACGATAGCGGTTAAAAACCGCTGTTAATTGTAGATATAATAGCGGTTTTTAACCGCTGTTGTTCGGCGCCACTTTTAATATCACCATGTTCAACAACGTTTTTTTCACCCTTTTAATGGCGGGTAAAACCCGCTATCTATCAGCGAATTTGTTATAGTGCCTGATGATACGACTTAATCATGAGTTAATCGCATCCGTGCTTGGAACGACTTAAGTATAACTTAATCGTATCCGTGAATCTTGATGATACCACAAGGATATCCATAATCTTGTTGACACTACAAGGATTTTCACCCTTTAGCATCCGTGTTGGTACAAAAGTACCTATCTTTCTTCTTAGCATATAAACATATAAACACATCAACAAAACGTTTCAAAGTCGAACTATAGAATACCACTTTTTCACCGTTGAATCCCCACCTTTGATTTCTTTGAAAATAAGAGATGTGTGTACGTTCGGCCTTGCTAAAACCTTGCGTTGAAATCTCTACTCTTCTTCCTCAAATATTTCTCTCGAAACTTACTCTCTCTTTCTCTCTCTAGTTCTCGAAATAATATCTCTTATGGGGTATATATGACTAATCGAAAATAATGAATGAAATAAGGGGGTCCTCGATCTTCTATTTATAAGGATGAAAAGATATAGGGATTGAATGAAATCTTGGTGAATATATGATGATTATGGATGAATTTTGGGCTTGGTAAAGTATCTTGGCCGAAAATATGGCTTAGATATGGTATCTTGTCCAAAAATGAAGATGTGAAAAATATGACATAACATATCTTGGGACATTCTTGGGAAGTCTTGGTAATCTTTCTAATATCTCCAATATCATAATCTAACAACCTCAAGACTTAATAATCTTTAATTTCTAATGCTAATTTTCGAAAATATACATAAGGATAATATTCATCTCTCTCAAAAAAATATTAAGGACAGTAACTAACTCTAAATCTTGATCTCCCAAAAATACCCTCATCCTTCTAACAACTTTCAAATTTCCTCTCTCCTAAAAGTATTCATTCTCTAAATTTAATCCTCATAATAATATCTAATCCCAAAAATAATAAGTCCTCAATTACTATTTTACCCTTAAAAGATTAATACTTAGAGGACTAAAAATCTTAATGGACTAAACCACAAAATAATACTCCTATTCCTTAAAATATTAAAGTCCTAGTCTAGAAGTCCAAAAGTAATATTAATCGGATCAACTAATAATAAAACTCAAGCTTAAGAACTTAAAGGATTAAAAACTAAATCTCTAAAAATGTAGGCACAATCGGCACTCTTCACAAAGTGACTGACTACTTCTTCTAGTGGACTAAGTCTACCCTTAACTTGCTGCATCAGCTTAATTATCCTCCAAGTAAATATCTTCTAGAGAAATCTAATGCTATTTCTCCTTAATAAAAGTGCTAATCCTTATTCCTGCCAATATTACTTACCTCAATAAATAAATCTTATACTTAATAAATTAATCCCACAATTAAAACCAATTTTAAATCTAAATCCTTAATTAATCACCAATATTAATACCTTAACTTAGTAATTGAATTAATTCTCCAACAAATTAAATCTCAACTTAAATCTTCACAATTATTCCCAAAGATACACTAAATATTCCTCAAGTAATTTCAGAGATTTAACCTCAAAATATCCAATAAATAAATATCAAATATCATCTCTCCAAATAAATGTATTCTAGATACTTATAATATCACTCTTGTCCATAAATAATACTCCTAACTTTTGCAAGTAACATTTAACACCTAGCAATAAAATCTTAACTTAACTCCTTACATATCCGACAAATATAGTTTAACTTTGCAACATGCATCTTTATCCCTTGAGAGTAATACCTTAGAGTCCTAACATTATTCCTTCGCTTAAAGTCCAAATAATTTCGATAATAATCTCTTGATGTTTATTTTCAAGAAAATCTAAACCTTGGATATTTTCTTGTTCTATAACCTTTCATATAAAATCTAATCGAGATCCCAAAAGATTTATTCCTAATTTCTTGATCCAAATCTTTAATCACATATCCTAGTCAAGATCCCATATAAATTCATTCTTATCTCTAAAATAACAAACTCACTAAATTACTCCTGTACCCTTAATAAATTGGTACTTAATAAATCCTACTTTTCTCAATCCAAATTGAATTATAACACTCAATAACCAATCAACATAAATCCTCTAAATCCTTAAATTAAATACTTAATTGGATCATATCTTAATTTGGCTCTCTAACTTTTAATTCACATACTAAAGCCCAAAATAAATTATCAAGAATTTAATCTTAATTCCCAAATACTCAAATCAACTTTACTAACTTAATCATCAGAAAAATTAATACTTAAGGCTCGTGAAAAAACTTAAAGAACTAAAGCACAATATTTAAATCCTACGCGCAACTTCACTTTAAAACCTCAAAGACGACTTATATACTATAACTTGAATCCATTTATGCTGGGCGTGACAAACCACCCACCTTAAAATAATTTCGTCCTCGAAATTGCATATTTACTTCCCACGATATTTAAACCACTATGCTTTCGCTGCGCACTCTGATAAAATCTTAAAATCTTATTTCCCTTTATCCTCGACTTGTCTAAACCTTACTCTAATCTTCCTCAAAATTTCTAAGCGTAACTTACTCGTCCTTCAACACCTATCATGAATCTTAATCATATCTTCCTAGGCCGTCGTACAACACACATTTTTAAAACTTGCATAATACTTCTTTGAAATAAATCTTTAAAATATACTTGTATATCTCTTTTAAAACCTCTTAAGCATCTTCGTAAACTTTCATAAAAACATTTTTTTTTGAAAACTCCTCATAAAATCCTTCTTTCGAAAACTTTCTCATAAATCCTTCAAATAAAACTTTTCATAAATTTTATTATTGCATAACATTTCTTTGGAAAGAAATTTTTAAAAGACTTTCTTAAATCTCTTCTCACCACTCTTGTGGCCTTTCATAACTTTCATAGAATATCTTTCATGACCTTGTCATGCCTCATAAATCATAAATTATGTCTTTGAAATCATAAACTTAGGGCTCGGAGATGGCTGCGGTGGCGGTGGTGATGGATGGAGATCTCTCTTTTCATTAAAACTTTACACTTTCACTTTTCATAAACCTTTTCATGAAATTTTCTCATAAAACTTTGCATATAATCACATAGAGCTTATAGAAATATTTTATTTTGACAAGTCTACAAGAACGTAGACCTGCTCTGATTCCATACTGTCACGCCCCAATTTTCATAAACAGCGGAAATCTTTATTATAATTAATAATTTGGAAAATATCTTTTAGGACGTGAACTAACATGCTTGGAATAAAATTTCTTTTCTTTCTTTTAAAAACTTATGGGACTAAAATCAAATAACCTCTCATGAATTAAAAAACGAATCCTAAACACAAATATCATGCCTTCAAATAATAAAATATTATTGAACATGCAATGTCACATAATTAAATTAATTCACATAAATCTAATTCATTCAATTAAATATCTCATACTTTCAGCATAATTTCAGCAGTGCGCCGTCAACGAAATAAATTAATCTAAAATACTTAAACTACTTGGAAAATTCCATAAAAATTAATATAGGTTACTGACTACCTCTATTATCCATCTATAATTTTTACCAAATTTTATCCGTAACTGAGTTTTATCAAAAATTCACGAGATTCAGAAATCTCAACAAACTGCCACATATTTTTGAAAAAATCATAACTAATTCGTTATAACTCCAAATCATGCGATTCAAGATGCATTGAAAAGATAATTAAAAACTGTAACTGAATATCAAATTTAATTTACGAAAACCTTGAATTACGAAACCGTAAAATCCCTTAAAACTTACTGGAAGACAGAAACACATCAAATCCTACACATGCAAAATATTAAAACTTATATTTAATAATTTCATAAAATATCAAATATATCTAACATGCATCCTAATTCACCTTTCATGACTCATAAATCAAATAGGCATAATATTTATTGAAAACATATTTTGTAATTAATTAAAAATCCGTGTACTAAATTAAATCATATGCAATCAAATTCTTCAAGAAAATCAAGAAGTATCATAATCTTAAAATAAAATCTTGCAAAACAATTAAATAACTTGCATAATGAAAAATCATCCATTATCTTATTACTTATGTCTCTCATCCACCCACCTCCATCGCTTGCCATTCACGCCCTTTACACAACATAATCTGAAAAATGTAATTTAGGTGAAAGGTGTGAGTAATCATAAAATAATCACTCAATGGGGACGTTAGTTCGAAATCTAAACATCATGGACATGCATACGTGGAAATACACTTAATCTTTCTTGATGATACGACTTAATCATGAGTTAATCGCATCCGTGCTTCACTACAAGAAAATTGATTTACAATGAGAGGAAAATCTTGTTATTATAAGATTTTAATGACAGGAATTTGATTTTTAATGACATAATTATCCTGTCATGTGCCTGTCATTATAACTTCCCTAGATAAAAGTCTTTAATGACAGGAAACATATTCTTGTCATTGTTGTATGTTCATATTAGTGACAGGTTTTTCCTCTCATTAAAAGTAATTTGAAACATAATTATGCACTCTCATTAAATCACATTTAACTGTCATTAATAAATATATTTATGATATGATATATTCTCATTAATAAATATAAACCCATCGTAATATACACAAATATTGAAGAAACATGTGAATTCACATGCTATAAACTTATAAAGCACAAGATATTTCCCTTATATCTAATTAACACAGCTGCTATAAATTGTGAAAGTAACATGTGAAAATTTTAAGAGCAACTTCCAATTCTCCATGAATTTTCATAGATGTTCGATAAGTTAACACTCTTATAATCCTAATTCAATACAGCAGTTGCAATAATCATGCATCATCATTAACACAAAATGATTGTAACTAATTGATACCAATACTTGAATATTTTAAAAAATTGCCTGATCTTGCAAAAGAGAGTTGGTATTAATATCCTCATGTCATAAAACAATATCCTGCCATAGAAAATAGAGAAAAACTTTAGGATTATTTTGCAAATTCGTAACAAAGAAACTTTAGAAGCAAAATAAGTGTAATAACTTTAAAATTATTTCATTTACATCACAAATTCATAACTAAAAGCTTATATTACATAATGTTCACCAAAATTGTCAAGGTCTTCAACCGTTGGGGGTACATCAGCCGTAGGTCGATTATGATTCTCAATCTGAATCAATCTACTTTCAAAGATATCCATGCAACTTCTAAGATTCTTATTTTCTTCTTCCTTCTCCAAGATTTTAGCCTCAAGCTCTTTTACATAAACTGATTGAGATGCTGAAAAATATTTTCTCTTCATTCCACCTCCAAAGCAAAATACATTGCCTTTGCATTGCTGTCTAAAACATTTTTCTACCACCTTAAGTGGAGAGAGTGATGGATTCTCCTTAACAATCTCTGCAAGCTCATCCTACAAATACCCGTTACTCATATGTATTGCGTGAAGGAATAACAAATTTGTAACTGAAGGATCGAGTATACTTACATATTTATCCTTCTCTTTTTTCTGAGCAAATTTCCATCTTTCTGTCGAGTCTCGTAAAAGACTTCTGCCACATTGAGATTACCTCCCTAAAATTTCAGATTCATGCAAAAGGTTGAATATAATTAAATTAGCGTATGTCACAAACAAATCATCAAACCTAACCCACACATTACACAAACATCTAAAAATACAAAACAGAACAAACAGGGCACAAACATTCAAACATAACACTAATAAACAAGGAAAATTAATACAGCATAAAACAAAATGGCAAAAACAAACATTAAAATAGCAATCATAAAACACAAAAATATATATACCACACATCACAAATCAATCATAACAACCAAAATCACAGCAGCAGCATTGCGAAGAAAACAATAACAACCAAAGCTAATGGGCCAATCAATACAGTATATAATACATAAACACCCATACACACACATTAAAGCATCCACACTACACAATATACCAAACAACATAACAAGAATGATCACAAACACAACTGACATAGACCAATAACATACACAAAAAGTAAATAGATAATAAAAAACATGAAGTACACACAAACAAAAATAAACACACACACAACACTACAACTAATTAACAATAACCAAACACACAAAGATACAACACACACAACATCAGCATTCAAATGCACTACAATTCACAAATCATTCCTAGTTAACACTAATACAGCACACCACACTAGCACACACGCACAAACAAGCTGCTTATATCTCATTACACATCTTTCTTCTCAATCAGGTGATAAGTGCAACATATTATAGTCATACTACTCATCATAGTCATACTACTCATACAACATAGCTATTTGTTCTTACTTGCTAAATATAAAAAAAAAATCACATCATAGTCATACTACTCATACAACATAACTATTTTGTTTTGGATATTTCTCTTGCTACCTTGTGCAAACATTATTCCCACCTGTAGAAAAAGAATTGAAACCATTTTGATGTTATGGAAATACACTACAAAGAGGAACAATGGAGCATGATATACAAAGAAGAACAACTGGTACACAAAAAACATGATAAAGAATGAACTATGTTCTTCCTATTCTGTGCATAAGTGCGAGTTTTTTCCCAAATTCAACAGAATCACACACATACAATTATGACATGAGATAGTAATTGAACAGAGAGTTGTCACAAGAAACACTTTCCTGGCAGCGTGAGGAGTAGACGGACGTTTTCGGATAGGCAGCAATTAGTGGCGGGCAGTGGTTTGAAGACGACGGAGCAAATGGCAGTGTCTGGTGGTTGCAGCGCTCTTCGCTACGGCAATTCTGGTGATGGGTTGTGCAGGCGTCGACAGCTAGAGGCGGCACTGACTGGGCTTCGAACAGAGGTAGATGGCAGGGCTTTTATGCGGCGGCTTCGATGGGGATTTCGACGGCAAGGCAGAAAATGGAACTAGCTACAATGAAATTTGGCCATATTCATCTTCAATTTCTTGTTCTCATTATTTTCGCTGATCGAAGAAGAAATTTAGGGCATAGGGTTTCGCACGGAAAAAGGATTTCTTACGGAAAAGGGGTTTCTCAGGATGAAAGGGGTTTATGCTCTCTAAGAGGTGGAGTTAATGAGTTTACAAGTTTTACTTTTTTTTTTAATTAATATTTTTGATGTAAAATTGTGGAGGGAAAAATGGAGCCATTTTTTCACTTTCATTTTTAATGAGAGGGAACTCAATTTTGTACCTATAATGAGAGGAATGCTATTATTAATGAAAGAAAAATTATCTTCTCATTAATAATAAATTTTTTATTAATATTTATATGATTCCTTTCATAAAATGTTATCTTTAATGACAATTTTTTATCCAATCATTAAAATTTTGTCATTACTGATTACTTTTCTTGTAGTGCTTGACACGAATTAAGTATAACTTAATCGTATCCGTGAATCTTGATGATACAACAAGGGTATCCATAATCTTGTTGACACTACAAGGATTTTTACCCTTTAGCATCCGTGTTGGTACAAAAGTACCTATCTTTCTTCTTAGCATATAAACATATAAACACATCAACAAAACGTTTAAAAGTCGAACTATAGAATACCACTTTTTCACCTTTGAATCCCCACCTTTGATTTCTTTGAAAATAAGAGATGTGTGTACGTTCGGTCTTGCTAAAACCTTGCGTTGAAACCTCTACTCTTCTTCCTCAAATATTTCTCTCGAAACTTACTCTCTCTTTCTCTCTCTAATTCTCGAAATAATATCTCTTATGGGGTAAGTATGACTGATCGAAAACAATGAATGAAATAAGGGGGTCCTTGGTCTTCTATTTATAAGGATGAAAAGATATAGGGCTTGAATGAAATTTTGGTGAATATATGATGATTATGGACGAATTTTGGGCTTGGTAAAGTCTATTGGCCGAAAATATGGCTTAGATATGGTATCTTGTCCGAAAATGAATATGTGAAAAATATGGCATAACATATCTTGGAACATTCTTGGGAAATCTTGGTAATCTTTCTAATAACTCCAATATCATAATCTAACAACCTCAAGACTTCATAATCTTTAATTTCTAATGCTAATTTTTTAAAATATACATAAGGATAATATTCATCTCTCTCAAAAAAATATTAAGGACACTAACTAACACTAAATCTTGATCTCCCAAAAATACCCTCATCCTTCTAACAACTTTCGAATTTCCTCTCTCCTAAAAGATTTCCTTCTCTAAATTTAATCCTCATAATAATATCTAATCCCAAAAATAATAAGTCCTCAATTACTATTTTACCCTTAAAAGATTAATACTTAAAGGACTAAAAATCTTAATGGACTATACCACAAAATAATACTCCTATTCCTTAAAATATTAAAGTCCTAGTCTAGAAGTTCAAAAGTAATATTAATCGGATCAACTAAAACTAAAACTCAAGCTTAAGAACTTAAAGGATTAAAAACTAATTCTCTAAAAATGTAGGCACAATAGGCACTCTTCACAAAGTGACTGACTACTTCTTCTAGTGGACTAAGTCTACCCTTAACTTGCTGCATCATCTTAATTATCCTCCAAGTAAATATCTTCTAGATATATCTAATGCTACTTCTCCTTAATAAAAGTGCTAATCCTTATTCTTGCCAATATTACTTACCTCAATAAATAAATCTTATACTTAATAAATTAATCCCACAATTAAAACCAATTTTAAATCTAAATCCTTAATTAATCACCAATATTAATACCTTAACTTAGTAATTGAATTAATTCTCCAACAAATTAAATCTCAACTTAAATCTTCACAATTATTCCCAAAGATACACTAAATATTCCTCAAGTAATTTCAGAGATTTAACCTCAAAATATCCAATAAATAAATATCAAATATCATCTCTCCAAATAAATATATTCTAGATACTTATAATATCACTCTTGTCCATAAATAATACTCCTAACTTTTGCAAGTAACATTTAACACCTAGCAATAAAATCTTAACTTAACTCCTTACATATCCGACAAATATAGTTTAACTTTGCAACATGCACCTTTATCCCTTGAGAGTAATACCTTAAAGTCCTAACATTATTCCTTCGCTTAAAGTCCAAATAATTCTGATACTAATCTCTTGATATTTATTTTCAAGAAAATCTAAACCTTGGATATTTTCTTGTTCTATAACATTTCATATAAAATCTAATCGAGATCCCTAAAGATTTATTCCTAATTTCTTGATCCAAATCTTTAATCACATATCCTAGTCAAGATCCCATATAAATTCATTCTTATCTCTAAAATAACAAACTCACTAAATTACTCATGTACCCTTAGTAAATTGGTACTTAATAAATCCTACTTTTCTCAATCCAAATTGAATTATAACACTCAAGAACCAATCAACTTAAATCCTTAAATTAAATACTTAATTGGATCATATCTTAATTTGGCTCTCTAACTTTTAATTCAAATACTAAAGCCCAAAATAAATTATCAAGAATTTAATCTTAATTCCCAAATACTCAAATCAACTTTACTAACTTAATCATCAGAAAAATTAATACTTAAGGATCGTGAAAAACTTAAAGAACTAAAGCACAATATTTAAATCCTACGCGCAACTTAACTTTAAAACCTTAAAGATGACTTATATACTATAACTTGAATCCATTTATGCTGGGCGTGACATGATCCTTGAAGTATTTATAGTGCCCACAATGCTTGGTCCAAAATGCCCTTCATTAAACGCGTGAAAGACGAAACAACCCTCGAAATTGGGCCTGTCCGGGGCTTAACACGAGTGCATGCATATAGCCGAACGAACCAGACTCGTGCGAGCTCCCCCTTGCGTTCGTTCGGTCCTTCGTTGCACGAACCAGAGATGTGGCGCACGAATCCGGGCTTGTGGTCGCATGAGCCCAGGCTTGGTTGAACACGAGCCCGGCTTCGAATCATCCGATCGATCCTCGACTACCTAATTTTCTTCATATCTTGAGTTCTAGAGCTCCGATTGACTCGATTTTTTTTTCCGTTGTGACCCTATCTTCGAACCTTTCGACATGGTATATCATTTACCTCCATTGGATCAACTCACAATTTCTGGACTTCTACGAACTTGCTCGTCTCTTGCCAATTTTGCTCGTTTTCACTATAAAACACAACTGTCAAGATAAAAAGGGTTAAATGCACAAAGTATCGCATTTTAGGGTCAAATATGAAATAATCACATCAAAATCATATAGAAATTGATGCAAAAAGATGCAATTATTACCTTAACCATACCCCCAAACTAGATTGTTGCTCGTCCTCAAGCAACAAAGCGATAAGATAGGGGAATAATTGAATCGATGAAGCATCAAGCACACAATCAAATGACATATGTACATCACCTAATATCATGCAATCTATCAATGTAGTATCATCTCATCAACCATTTACATAAACATCAATGCACACAAGATCAAATCAATGAGTCAAAATCCTCACTAGATAGTGTATCACTCAAGCTCTCAAGTGTATGAGGTTCACTCAACATCACACATTATACATCAACTACCATAAGCTTGATAAAAGTCTCAAATTCTCCACCACTTGACAAATAACTCATCATCAAATCAAATAGGACTTTTATTTGGTTGTAGTGTTGGCTCTTTGGTAAGGGTGGGATATTTTTGGATAGAAGTGACTATCGTACTAGTGGAGCAAGAGGTCAAGATACTTAGGTAGAATATCTCTACTCTTCCCCAGATAGGTTGCAAGTGATCAAGTTGCAACACCATTTCAAGCACATAACACTTTTTCTCACACTTCTTCCTTTCAAGCATTTTTCCACTTCATTTCTTTTGCAATTTTTGCATCACATCACCATCACATTAGGAACATAAGCTCTTCTTCACATCTTTTCATTCAACACAACTTCCACTTTTTTTTTCACATCTTCATCTTTTGTTTCTTTCACTTTTCTTCACTATCTCATCCACCAAGCTTGCTTTCAAAACACATGTAACCCTCTTATCCTCATATAAGCTCCACTAGTAATAGGGAAAATAAGGCTCAAAATAAAGGATAATCAAGCTACAATCATAGGTTGCCAAAGAAAAGGCCAAATGCACAAAATGGCTAACTATGGAATCAATGTCATGGTATGGATAATTTGGTTAAGTGACTCGTATAAAATAAAAAATGGCCTCAAATCATTTTTGACAACTCATTACAAAATGTGATCTCAAACAAGACTCAAATCAAGTTCTAGAGTGGAAATGCACCATGTGGATCTCACATCAAAGAAATGTCATCCGTTTACGATTGAAACGGGCAAAATAGGCTCAAACCTCACGGGTTAAGGTGATCATGACTCATATCATATCAAACATTTACACATCAATCATGTATCAAGGATCAAAGAATCAACTACACTATAGACAAAAAATGAATTAGGCAATATACACACTACACTTAACTATGCACTATCTACATCATCCACACAATCATAAGCATATCTCATGCCACACTACTCTCAACTAGCAAGATCATGGCAAAAATCACAAGCAAAAACAAGGCACATGATAAGCATAACATCATAGGAACATTAAAATCATCAAAAGCATAGCATTGCAATGAGATTTATGAAAAGAACACACCCCCCCAAACTTTTTTGGACCAAGGGTCTAAAAAGTTTGACAAAAGTGGAGAAAAGATCATGCAATGCACCAATCAAAGCACAATACAACAAGAATCACAATTAAGCTCAAAATAGCAATTCTAATCAAACTACAATCTAAACAAGCAATCACAAAAGAACAAACTAAAATGAGGAAAAAGAAGCAAGTGAACAAACATAAGTAAGAAAGGAGTATAGAAAACATACCTATGGAAGGAAGTGAAGAGTATAAATGTAGAGTTTGAGTTCCAAGAATATTCCTCTCCTCTTCATGTGTGTTTTGGAAGAGTGTGTGTGCAAGAATTTGGTGTAAAATATGTGTGTTTGTGTGTGGATTAAGGTGTACAATGGTGTAGGAACAAAATGTGGTCAATACAAGAAAAATGGTCAAAGGAACTTACCTAGGAAGGGGCGCGCGGTCAGCCTTGGTGAGCCGCTCGGACAGCCTTGGTGAGCCGCTCGGACGGCTCCTGAGGGAGCGGGAATTTCAGCCATGGGCCGTAGCAAACCGCTCGGACACAATAAGGCCGGCGCTCAGACACCTTGTGCCATCCGCTCGGTCAGAGCCTTTTTTCAACATTTCCGAATTTAATTTTTCTACACCACTTCAAACAATTTTTAAACATCACAAACATTATCAATCAATATCAAATAGCTCATATGAAGAATGATCACACCCCCCCAAACTTTTTCGGATTGTCAATCCTAAAAGTTTGGAAAAGAATGATGAATATGACATAAGCTAAGCAATTAAGCACCAATCAAAGTATAATCATGCACAACACTATCCAACACCTATCCTACCATCTCAATATAAACTCCCCTAAACTACCAATTTAGCACAAGTAAAAATCAAGAGTGAAAATAGCACAACTTACTTCCTAAGCCAAAATCAAATCAAACACACAAACAAAACTTTCTAAACTACAAATTTAAACAATTAAACAAGAACTTTTTGGATGGGTTGCCTCCCATCTAGCGCTTGGATTTAACGTCCCCTAGCCGGACGACACCAATGTTAGCTAAATGGCCAAGGATATATGTCATTCTTGCCATCAAACAACAATCTCATAGCTTCATGATTAAGGAAATAAGTAGGATTTCTTCCCCATACGCCTACTTTCCTTATAAATTTATACTTATATGCACATGAATTTCTTTCCTCTCTTCTTCTCAAAATACCATTCCACCCCCATTTCCTACTATCAAATATGTTCAAGAAAGTTCTTAACTCAACCTTATAATCAAATCTATCAAGAGGCAAGGCAAATTCACAATAAACAACATGATCAAATTTAGCACAAGTAGAAAAGTCTAAGGGTAGAGAAATGCTCATTTCAATTGTAGGCTCCTCTTCTACTTTATTTGGTTGCTCTTTTTCCATAAAGCTCATGTCCATAAGTGGACATTCATCTTCCTCTTCTTGTTCTTTCTCCATTCCTCCTTTTGAATATTCTCCTTCCTTATCCTCCACTTCTCGTTCTTGATTCCTATCAATATATACAAAGGAAGTATCATATTCATTATCATCATAAAGAGGATTAATATCATACTCAATATAATTGTAAAAAAGGATTCATAAAGCTCTTAAAATCGGAAGTATTTTGAGCATGAGTAAATTTGATCTCTTCATAATCATCTTTAGCTTCTTCATCCTCTTCACTTTCATCAATTTCTTTTTTTTCCTCGTCCTTTTCACACTCTTCTCTTTCTTCTTCTTCTAGTCCATCCTTTTTTTCTTCTTGATTCCTAATCAATATAGCATAAGGAAATTTATAAGCAATATCATCATTAATAATAGGAATTTCATAGTCAACGTAAGAATGAGAAGGTTCAATAGACATTTTAGCTCCAACACAATCTACAATAGAAAGAAATTTAATCATCTCATGATGATTATCATCTTCATCTTCCACATCCCCTTTTTCCTCATTATCTAAAGTACCCCCATCTTCCTCTTCATAATCGGCTTGAATGCTCAATTGCTCCAATTGGAACTCCAAATTCGTGATTTGATGACTTTGAGACATGAACATTTCATCAAACTTCTTGTTTGTCTTCTCAAAGCACATTTTACCTTCCATTCTCATTTCTTCCAATTTCTTGAGAATGTGAGCTAAAATTTCTTCCTCATAGCTTGAAGAAGTGTCATCTTGATGGAAGGTCATAGGAAGGTATGGAGTGTAGGAGCATGTATAGTCATGATGAAAGTAAGAATCTTGATATGACATTTCGCAAATCTCACGGGCTTGTAGGTTCCGTTGCCCCACTTGGAGCTCTAAGCTCTTGATTTGATCTCCTTGAGCTTGGAAAAGTCTATCAATCTTCCTATTTGTCTCTTTAAAACTTCTTTCATTCTCCCTTTGAATTTCTTCAAATTGCTTGAGAATTTGAGCTAGAGCCTCTTCTACATAACTAGGAGGAGTTTCTTCTTGATGGCAAGGCATAGGAGAAGGTAAAGTGTAGGAATGTGGATATTCATAGGAGTAGGAATCTTGAGATGTATATGAGTTAGAAGGATAATAAACTTCTTGTGGAGGTGGTGGAATTTGAGTTTGGTTCCATAATGTCATCATTATGTACTTCATACACTCTTCTAGCATGGAGATTTTATCAAAAGTGGTTGGGTTTTAAATGGGTAAAGTTGATAAATGTATGGATTAGGAGATGTCATATTTTGTGGAGAATATGAGTAATGGTTGTATTCGCCCATCTTCAAGTGAGTTCACTCCTACAAAAATCAAGCAAGTATCAACACTTATCAAGAATAGTAACAATCAAACAACAAAAACAAAGAAAAGAAATGTAAACAAACATCAACTAGCTTGACAAAGAGACCGTTTCCCAGGCAACGACGCCAAAAACTTGTTTACCAAAATTGTGTATGATTTTCACGCAAGTGAACGTGGTCGTTGTTGTCGTGGCAAGTTAACCAAGTTAAATATCAAACACAGAGAAACGATGCGATATCAAGAAAGCATTGAATGTCTACAGAGGTGGATAGCTAGGAAAGCAAGAAAATATCAAGGTTTCTATCAACTAAA
Organism: Prunella vulgaris; assembly: GCA_026898435.1. Lineage (NCBI taxonomy): Eukaryota > Viridiplantae > Streptophyta > Magnoliopsida > Lamiales > Lamiaceae > Prunella > Prunella vulgaris. Next base: position 502,454 of record JAPKLY010000270.1, read on the forward strand.
TCAACAAGAAATAGTAAATCCTAACTATCACCTCTTAGAAGTGAGAAAGTGTGAAGTGTACATGGAAGTAATCCTACTATGGTTCCTTTAGTGTCCTATCCATCCTAGCATGCAAAAGGTCTCTTGGTGTCTTAGTCAAGCCAACAAGTGTCTAGATCTCTCTACAACACAAGGTAAGCTCTATTGGGTGTCTAGATCTCTCTACAACTCCCAACACTCAAATTAAGAGGTCTAGGCTAATATGTAATTCTCATTGATCGTACAAGCAATATATCAAAGTTCTATAGCTCAATTCTCATATTTTTGCTAAAAAGTATAAGCCATACATTCCAATAAAACATCCCAAGCATTCATACAAGTCATTAATAAGAAAACTAATCCAACAAGATCACTAATTCATGCATAGGATTAAAAAAAGACTAAATTCACCAAAGTATTCATACAACCATACAACAAAGATATTAGCCCATGGCTAATTGGAAATGAAAATCAACAATTAAGCAATAGACGAACATGATTAACACTAATATGAAATGAAATACAAGAAATCTTACCAATTGTTGGAGAATTGAAATACAAGCCTCAAACCTTGAAAAGCTATATATCTTCTAATCCGGGATGGAAAACGAGAAATTGAACCGTACAATTGTAGCTTGAATCGAGACTAAAATAATGGAAAAAACGGATTAAAGATCCAATGGTTGGATCAAAAGTAATTGTAGAGAGAAGTATGAAATCAACACTAACCCAACTTCGAAACTACCTCTAACCTCTCTCTAAACTAATCTACGAACTAACTAATGATTATCAAATGCTTGGAAATCTGATCCTTGAAGTATTTATAGTGCCCACAATGCTTGGTCCAAAATGCCCTTCATTAAACATGCGAAAAGACGAAACAACCCTCGAAATTGGACTTGTCCGGGGCTTCGCATGAGTGCATGCCTATAGCCGAACGAACTGGACTCGTGCGAGCTCCCCCTTGCGTTCTTTCGGTCCTCCATTGCACGAACCAGAGATGTGACGCACGAATCCAGGCTTGTGGTCGCACGAGCCCAGGCTTGGTTGCGCACGAGCCCAGCTTTGAATCGTCCAATCGATCCTCGACTTCCTCGTTTTCTTCATATCTTGAGTTCTAGAGATCCGATTGACTCGATTCTTTTTCCGTTGCGACCCTCTCTTCGAACCCTTCGAAATGGTATATCATTTGACTCCATTAGATCAACTCACAATTTCTAAACTTTTATGAACTTGCTCGTCTCTTGCCGATTTTGCTCGTTTTCACTACAAAACACAACTTTCTAGCCAAAAAGGGTTAAATGCACAAAGTATCGCATTTTAGGGTCACATATGAACATAAGCACATCAAAACCATATAGAAATGGATGCAAAAGGATGAAATTATGACCCTAATCAGATATCCACCTTTGAACTTTTCTCAGACCTGAAGGCTTATGAATTTGACATAAGTAGAAGAAAAGAACCTGACAGCAGTAAGGTTACAGCTCTAGTGGCTGACAACCCTACAGCTACAAGTTCTGATGATGAAGACTTGGCTCTTTTTATAAAGCAGCTCAAGAAGTTTGGCAAATGGACTAAGAAAAGGCAGTTCACACCAAAGGAAGATGGTAAGGTGAAATCTACAGCACCTAACTCAACTTATTTGTGCTATAACTGCAGAAAACCTGGACATTACATCAAGGATTTTCCATACCCCAAAGCTAAAAAGTACACAGATGAAGAAAAGAGAAACAAAAAAGATAGAAAGAAAAAGTTTGACAAGGAGAGAATTAGAGCACTACTTTCTGAATTTGATAAAAATCAGGAAGACTGTCCCTCTTCTTCTCAGAAGTCAACTGCAGATTTAGAAGACTCTGACTCTACAGATTTAGATGAAGAAGCCCTGATCTGTCTTATGGCTAAAGATGAAGAGGTATGCTCATCATCATCAAGTTATATTACAGAAAAGGATTCTTCCAGTGACATGCTTAGTGCAATCCAAAGACTACAAGAAGAAAATGAAGATCTTAGAAGAGACAATCATATTGGAAGGGAACATGTAAAAGCTTTGTTAGCTGGAGTGGAGGATGCTGAACAGCAACTGCAGATTCTATAAGAACTGAAAGAAGGTTACAGTTGTCTGAAAAATGACAATGAAGAATTCTTCAATGAAGCAAGTTGTAGAGCTGCAGACTGTGCTGAATTGAAGGAAACAATCAGAACTCAAGAACTTATGATAGCTGATCTTGAAGAAAGCAATGCTTATTATCAAAAGAAGTTAGATTGTTTTGGAAAGTCATCCAAACAATTGAAGAAGATGTTGTCTGAGCAAAGACATTCAAAGAACTTGACTGGAATAGGATATAATCCTTGTGTTTGGATGAAATACTTGCAAAAGTCAATTCCTAGACCTAAAGAAAGTTCATCAAATAATTATCCCCTGAAGAAGCTGTAAACTCAACCCTACAGCTGGAAGATTTGAAATTCTTGAATTCATTCAAAGAATTGTCACCAAGAAGACAACAGAAGATTAAGGAGATCATAAATGATGCTGAAGATGATGTTTCAAACATGTTGCAAAACATGATTCTGAAACCAAATGCAGAATCAAATATACAGTCAGAAGAAGAAGTTTTTCATAAATTGGATATGGAAAGAAGAATCAACTTTGATAGATTCTGGAATGGAAATATGTCAGATATGTCTCCCTCTTCAAGCACTCAAAGAGGAGGATCAAGCAAGAACTGTAGAATTAACAACTCTACAGCTCCTAAAAAGGCTTGGATTGCTAAGAGTAACACTGGAGGAAATCCAAAGTATTGGATTTCTAAATAACTCACTTTATTTTGCAGGGACATGTTACAACCATCAAAAGAGAGATTTTGTACATAGACAGTGGTTGTGCAAGACATATGACTGGAGATAAAAGTTTTCTACAAAATGTGAAGGAACACAAAGGTCCTAAGGTTGTTTTTTGTAATAATGTCAGTGGACCAGCTAAAGGATCAGGATGTCTACTCAAAGGAAAAGTTCAGATCAATGATGTTTACTTGGTAGATGGTTTAAAGCATAACTTGCTTAGTGTCAATTTTGTGACAAAGGCTACACTGTTGACTTTACACATGACACTTGCATAGTCAAAGATGTTGAATCCCAAACCACTAAACTGACAGGAACTAGAAAAGGGAATGTTTACATTGTAGAGTGGAACTCTACAGCTGAAACTACCTATTTTCTAGCTAATAGTTCCAATGAAATTAGTTGGCTATGGCACAAAAGAATGAATCACATAAACTTTAAAAGCATGAATGAACTTGTGAATAACAGATTTGTAAGAGGTCTGCCAAACACTAAGTTCAGGAATGAACACTTATGTGATGCCTGTGTCAAAGGGAAACAAATCAAGAAGACTTTCAAAAGCAAGACACACCCAAGTACTTCAAGAACACTTGAATTACTGCATATGGATCTTTTTGGACCCATAGAACCTGTTAGTATAAGTGGGAAGAAGTATACTTTGGTTGTAGTAGATGACTACTCAAGATTTTCTTGGACAGTGTTTCTAAGAAAGACAAGTGAAACTCTACAGCGGCTACCAGAATTGTTGAGAAGGATTCAGAATGAAAAGAACTTGAAAATTGTGAAGATCAGATCAGATAGAGGAACAGAATTCACAAATCAAGTCATTGAAGAGTATTGTTCACTATATGGCGTAATGCATGACTACTCTGCAGCTAGAACCCCACAGCAGAATGGAGTTGCTGAAAGGAAGAATAGAACACTCAAGGAAGCAGCCAGAACAATGATTGTTGAAGCAAAGTTGCCTAAGAAATTTTGTGCAGAAGCAAAAAGCACTGCATGCTATACTCAAAATAGATGCTTGATTGTTAAGGATCATAAGAAGACCCCATATGAGTTATGGAAAGGAAGGACTCCTAATATCTCTTATCTACACATATTTGGATGTAAATGCTTCATACTGAATAATGGAAAAGAACACCTCAAGACTTTTGATTCAAAGTCAGATGAATGTATCTTTTTAGGTTATTCTAATGTTAGCAAAGCATTCAGAGTGTATAACAAGAGATTAATGATTGTGGAAGAGTCACATCATGTTGTTTTTTATGAACAACATAGCTCCCCTAAAGAAATTATTGAAGACTCTAAAGAGGACAACTCTACAATCACAAGTCAACAGCAGTATGTTGAGATCAAGACTCCTGTAGAATTGATCAACAAAGGCTTTAGCACTATAATTGTTGAGTTACCACCTTTAGAAAATGTTGAAGACCTAGTCTATGAGAATGTTCAAACGGAAGTAGAAACACCAACAAAAGGACCTGATGAGTCTGCAGTAGGTGAATCTATAGTTGTAGAGAGCAATTTCCAAAGACTAGAACCTGTATCAGAGTTGATTTGATTAAAAGATCACCCCCCTGTGCATGTAATTGGAAACCCATCAGATGCTGTAAAAACCAGAAAACAAATCCATGAGGCAATGTTTGCTACATTTCCTTCATGTTCAGAACCTACTGATATTTATGAAGCACTACAAGATATCAATTGGATTATTGCAATGCAAGAAGAATTGAATGATTTTGAGAGAAATCAAGTATGGGAACTTGTTCCAAGACCTAGGAATCACAAAGTGATTGGAACTAGGTGGGTATTCAAGAATAAACTTGATGAAGATGGAATTGTGACCAGAAATAAAGCAAGGCTAGTTGCTCAAGGCTATTGTCAATCTGAAGGCATAGATTTTGATGAATCATTTGCCCCAGTTGCAAGATTAGAAGCTATAAGAATATATCTAGCCTATACTGCACATATGAACTTTACAGTCTATCAAATGGATGTAAAGAGTGCATTTCTCAATGGTTTACTATCAGTAGAAGTGTATGTTGAACAACCACCAGGATTTGAGGAATCTACAGCTGAAGACATGGTTTATAAGCTTTGAAAAGCCCTTTATGGACTTAAGCAAGCACCAAGAGCATGGTATGATACTCTATGTGATCATCTGATCAAAAATGGATTAAAAAAGGGTATGGTTGACAAGACCTTATTCAGACTACAACATGGAAATGATATATTGCTTGTCCAAATCTATGTTGATGACATAATCTTTGGCTCAACCAATGAAGAATTATGCAGAAAGTTCTCTAAGCTCATGACTGAGAAATTTGAAATGAGCATTGTTGGTCCCGAAATGAGTATAAATCAGTGTATGGGGGGATACACTGATGTCAGATTTTCCCGAAATCTCAGGAAAATGCTCTTTCAGACTTAGTCAGGAAGCTCCTGAAATGTTCAGTTAAACTGATGGTCCTCAGGGGCAGCAGGGACAGATCAGTAACGAACCAAATAGGCTGAGTCAGAGTTGTGCTCTCAGAAGCTCAGTAGAGATAACAAACCTACTGACTGCTCGGAAGTAAGTCAGTTGGACTACTATCTCAGTAAGCTCAGTGCGGAATGTGAGCCCTTAAGATTCTACTCGTTTTAGTTCCTGAAAACTTATTAGTTTGCTTAGGGAAAACGTGGTTAAGGCTGGTGCACAGTTTTACTGATCAGGATGAAGTATTAATCCTGATGGTTTTCAAAACAATGCAAGTATGCTTCGGTTTAATATGAATGATAGTTATGATCCTGAGCAATAAGTAAATCAGCACATAAGGGTCTTTTTAACGTGGTTCGGAGATACCAACTCCTACGTCCACGACCTGATTTAACAAGAAGCTATCCTCAAAGCCCTGAGAATAGGTACTTGGTTTTTACGTGCCAAGGGACACAAATAGCCAACTTCCTCTCTTAGGAACTGACCCCTGGGCGTTTTACAAGTCCCAGTCCTTCCTACCAACCAACTCACAACCTGAGGGGTTTGGTATTCATATTTCCAACTATTGTGTATTGATCCCTCTAAACAAAACAGTTCTAAGGATGTGATCAATACTCTAAGCAAATACAGAATAGATTCCTACTACAACACTAGGGAAATTTAAGGTTTCAGAGTGTTGTTCAAAGTATGCTTTGAGTGCTTGGAATCTAGAGAATTCTTCACTTGGAAATTTCCAGTTAGCCTTGAATGGGTGCAAGGCCTTCTGTATTTATAGGGAGGTTTGAAATAGATCCGTTGGAGGAGATCCGTTTCAAACCTTCCTATTTTGGGTAAGTGTGGGTTTGGTTGTCCTTGTCTGACAAACCCATACCTACTATGGCAAAGATACGATCCGCTGCCTGCACCTCTGAGAAGCATTAAATTCGCTCAGTCTCCGTACATACGTGTCGCCTTCTCACTGGTTATTTTTTCAATGGCTAGTTTGTCGGCATTGACTTTACTGATCCTCGTACATTTATAACTCTGAGTTCCTCGTTCTTTACTCAGAATAAATGTTTATCTTATGTTGGAGACTCTGACATTCTTTCTGCTTCTTCAGACTTCCATTCACACGTGTAGCCTTTGGGTCTCAGGACTTACAAGTATCAGATTAACTGATACTAGGCCCAAGTAATTACTTATGAACATCAGAAGGACGTTCAGCCTGATCAAGGTTACTTGTGCCCTCACTGATAGAGACTTCCCTGAGCATGCTCAGTCTACTCAGTTCTGTCAGGATCAGTGGTCTTCTACAGGAGGGCTTCAACACAGCTTCAGGACTCTTTCTAGGTTTTTCAGGTTGTAGCTTCAGGTTGATCATCTTCAGGACGATCAAGACCTTCAGGGTTAGAGATGCTTCAGACTTCAGGGACGTCACCATAAGTCTTTACTCTTCAGCACGTTCCCCCTGAACTGAATACCTGTGAATAGAAAAATCTATTCTAACCTAACTATCCTGAAACTATCATCCTGATGAACTATACTTAGGCAAATTCATCAAGGGGTTTTGGGATCTAATCAAAACACACAGATTGTCCCAACAATTTTCCCCTTTTTGATGATGCCAAAACCCTTAGAAAAAATCCTACCATCTAAACAAGTTACTGAAACAATCAGTGTTCAGTTCAGGAACCTATATCAGGTCCTTAGTTCTATAAGATTGAAACAGGAAAGGGTTAGTACAGTTCTTGATAAAGAGCGGAAAAGTAAATCAGGAGTCAACGAGATGTTGTCTCAGGAATAAAAATAGATTCATTGATAGATAAACAAAGTACAAGGTATCCTGAAACTATTACAAGAGATTCCTGAAACATTACTCCTGAAAAACCTATCTAGTCTTCATCATCCCATCTGGCCAGCGAGATTCCATACTTTTTCAGAACTCTCAGCTTGACTTCATGGTACTTAGCTTGATCACTTAGGGAGCCGATTCTCTGAGCTACCTTCACAATCTCGCTTCTGATCAGGTCCATCTTCAGATGGTTATATATGCCAAGGGTTGGAGGAGGGTAGATGATGTTCTCAGGTGCCTTGATCTGAACTCCTGCTCTGTCAGCATGTCGATCGATTTCTCGCCAGAGTTCAGTGTGATGCAAGGCCATCCATTCAGCAAAGATGGTGTTTCTATCCTTGCCTTCAGATGTCTTTAGCCAGTCCCCGTAGACAAAGTACTTCTCCACGAACTCCTTCTTCACTGGAATCCATGCCTCGTTCATTTTAGGAAGAACGAAGTTGTCTACATACTCGTACACCAGGGGACTGGCATCCTGAGGATCAATCACCTTCCTCTTGGACCCAGTAACTGACTTCTTCTTCCCAGCTTCAGAGGCAGGCTTCTTAGGATCAGTCTTCTCCTTCAGCACAACCATCTGCCCCTTCAGATTTTGGAGTTCAGTGGCCTGACTCCTGACCTGCATCGCAGTCTCCAGGGTCAGTTGCTTTGTCTTCTTCCTTCCCTTGAACAATGGGATCACCAGGGTACAATTGCTCGTCAGCCTCCTCCGTCAGGTCATCCACGGAAACATCAGCTTTCAGTTTCTAAACTTTTGACTTAGGATTTTTCAGAGCTTTCCCTTCCCCCTTTTTGGCAGCATCAGCAGGGGTCCTTTCCTCCTCATCAAGTTTCTTTTGCAGGTCCTGAACCAGGATCCCCTGAGATGTTTGCTGATCCGCCACCACGTTCAGCGAGCTAGCCACCTGATCAGCTTTCTCAGCCCTGATCAGGCTTTCAGTCAGATGACTGTCAAATTCCCTCCGCATGGCTTCCACCTCTGCCTTATGTGCTGAGTTTTCTGCGAGCATAGTGTTAAGGGTTTTGTGCCATGCTTCATCGGTAGCCTTCTGACTATCCCTCAGTTTTGCCAGAAGTGAGTCATCTGCTGATTTGGCTTCTTCCTGAGCCACTTTCCTAACTTGGGCCTCCTGCCCATTCAGAGCATCAGCAATAAGTGCCCTCACTTTCTCATCTAGGCCACTTAGTGCTGAATCTATCATGGATTAACAACGTCAGTAGTGACTGTAGGGGATTGTTGTTGTTCAATGCTCAGGAATCTATCCATCGATTCCTTCCTAGCACTGACCAGCTCAGTCGATATTTTTTTCAACGTCTGTCGCTGACGATCTAGCTTGCTGAGTATGTTTCGGGCCATCAGTGATACTCCCACTGAAAAGGTCTGTCCCTTCTTTCTCCTGGTGGTTTTTTCCTTGGCAGGTTTTATAAATGAGGCCTCTCCAGTAGCCTCAGCAGTCCCGGCCTTAGGGAGTGTGTCATCAGCCGATGCACCTCTTCCCGAGGTCGTACCTTCCCTAGCTACTGGAACAACAACCAGTTCAGTAGAAGGGTTGGGTTGAGGATTGTTCACCCGGACAATCCTGATGAAGTCCTCTTTGTTGATGACTTGGGCGTAGGATCGAAGCCCAAATCTGTCCAGGATCATCTGCTCCTGATCCCTGAGAACTTCCTCTCCTATAGCCTTTATCAAGGCAGCCACTTCGGGAACCGATGCTTTCCTCATCATTACCAGAACCCTGAGTCTGATTACCACTTCACCATAAGATTATTCCAAGTCTGGAAGATGCTGCGTGACAAACCTGATGGCTTGGGGGCTCCTCCTGAGTGACTTCCTGAGCGTCCTCCGGGTGGTCAGACTCTGATTCTTCATCATTCGACACGGCCCATTTTCTGCCCTGGTTATCCTCTACATCCTCATCATGGAGCTCTTCCTGAGCCTCCATCCCCTTGTCTCCTCGATTCTCTTCCTCACCTCTATCAGAACTGCCATGTCCCTCCCGGACAACAACCTCTTCTTCACCACCTAGCTCCTCCTGAGCATCTCCACTTGGCTCCGCCTGAGCCCCATCTCCTCTGATTACATGGACCACGTCCATCACAACCACTTCGGGGTTTACCACTACCCTAACCTCCTCCTCAGCTGGTTCCCCCTCAATCTGAGTCACCTCCTCCTGAGGCATCTTCTCAGTTCCAGAAGCCGCCGTTGGTTCTGATGAGGGAGGATCAGCAGGGGCCACGGAAGTGATTGGCGCAACAGCAGTGGCTATTGAAACTGACCTTTGTTTCTGGTCAGATTCAATATCGGAGGGCTTATCCCTCAGCAGTGATTTCTTCTCAGTGGGTTCAGAAATGGTGATTCCCTTCACCTTCACCTTGGTTGGGACTTCCTTCACTGGCTCCTTCTTAGCCTTTGAACTGGCCGCCTTGCCCTTCCCCTTTCCTCTTGATACCTTCTTGATCTCAGTATCATGCATCCTCTTCAGTGTGTCAGCAGAGTTCTTGAAAAGAACATGCTTGTCCTTGAAGTCGTCACAACCCTCCTTGTCAATGTCTCCAAGGAGATCCTGAAGCATTACCGATAGCCTGGATGCAAAGTGGGGATTTCTATCCAGCACAATCTTATCACCCATCATCCTCACCTTCTTCGACTCCTAAACAAGCTTTTGAAGAAAGAATTCTTCCTAGTCAATTTTGGCATTGTCTACTATAGCAGCCAAACCCCTGATCTTGGGTTAAATGATCTGCTCCATGCCACCTATGAAGCTCATTATGCTTTGGACCACAACCTCGAATAGCAGCTTGTATTCAGGTTTCAGAAGTTTCTTGTTCATGGAGCTGAATATTTCTAGAGGAACGATTAGGCACTCGTTTATACACTTCTACTCCTTTCCAGCCTTGTATGCTGAAAGATCCGCCAGTTGAGTGTCCTCAGTAGAATGAGGCAGATTGTATGTCTTCCTGATAAGATCCCTGACATTGATCCTCTCAGTGAAGTGCTGGACCACCTTCTTCCCGTTCTTCTCCAGGGTTCGCCTGAGTGGAATCACTGATTCCCACTCACCATCCTCCTTCAGATTCATGTTGGCATAAAATGCGATGATTTGATGTGGGCAGGCCTTGGTTGGCTTCTTGGAGATGAAATCTAGGAGCCCAGCTTGATTAATGGCTCCATAGACGTGGAGAAGTTCCTTGATGGTGGATCGATGAGTGAAATCCACCAGCCATTCATAAGACACCTTTGATTCCACCTCAAATATGACAGCGTGGAATCGCTTTGTGTCTTCAATGGATTGAGCAGCAGAAGAGGCCATGGATGCAGAGATTGCAGGAAATAAGTTGCAGAGAGTTTGGGCTAAGAAAATATGAGTGCGTAAATTATGCAATGAGAACAAAGCTTCCTTTTATACCCAAAAACTTAGTTTTAATGAGCGGTTTTGAATAAAAGTCTTTTGAAATTCAACGAATTAGATGAAGGGGTATATCTGGAATAAGAATTTTACCAAATTTAGTTTTCGAAGTTAATAATTCAAAACTTTATAGAAAATTGTTCCTGCCCACACTTGCATTAAATGCGTGTCAGAAGAATGTTTGAAATAAATTCGGATTTCGCATTTAATAAAAACTGAATAATAAATGAACGGCTGGGATTAGAGATAAAAACCCTGTGATTGATGTGGTGTCAGACATGATCAGAAATGATGCAAGCATGTCATAATTAAAGCAAGGGTTTAATAATACATACCAGTCAGTCAGATATAGAAACCTGACTGATACCTCTGAGTCTGATCAGGGTGACAAGCCCTGAACTCTGTGTCCTGAACCTAAGCTTACTCTGAACCTGAAGATCATAATCCTGATTTCTGTTCCCGCCGAAAGCCATCCATTTTTCTGCAACCTGATCCTGAGTTAGTCATCCCTCCTGACCACTTTGTTCAATCCTGAACTGAGGTTCATCCTGAACCTTCTACACCTGGGTCAAGAAGTCCTAACTCTACTGACAGCCCAACAAACCTAGTTTCAGGCAAAGCCTTAGTCAGGATGTCAGCTCTCTGCTTGTCAGTAGGGATCCTCTCCATCCTTATATCCTTCTTCTCAACATGATCTCTTATAAAGTGATGCCTGATGTCTACATGCTTACACCTTGTGTGTAAGACTGGGTTTTGGGATATGGCAATGGCACTATTGTTTTCACAATAAATTGGGACTTCAGTGGCCTCAACTTGGTAGTTTCTCAGTTGTTGCTTCAACCAAAGAATCTGGGAACAACAACTGCCTGCCGCCATATACTCAGCCTCAATAGTAGACGTTGCAACACTTGTTTGTTTCTTGGAAATCCAAGAGATCAATTTACTTCCTAGGAACTGACATGTGCCTGTAGTTGATTTCCTATCAAGCCTACAGCCTCCATAATCAGCATCAGAATACCCTGTCAGTTCTAGGTTGTCATCAGAGGGATACCAGAGTCCTAAATTGACTGTACCCTTAAGGTATTTCAGTATCTTTTTGGCACTCTTTAGATGACTCTTCTTCGGATCAGACTGATATCTTGCACAGACTCCGACTACATAAGTGATGTCAGGACGACTTGCAGTCAGGTACAATAAGGATCTAATCAGTGCCCTATATTCAGTCTGATTCACTGAGGTCCCCTTCTTGTCAGGATCCAGCTTCTCATTTGTGTTCATGGGAATACGTGAGACTTTGCTGGACTGAACTCCAAACTTCTGAATCAAGTCCCTTGCATACTTTGACTGATTTATGAAGATTCCAGAGTCAGTTTGCCTGACCTGAAGACCTAGAAAGAAGTTCATCTCTCCCATCATTGACATCTCAAACTTCCCCGTCATCGGCTTTGAGAATTTCTCACAAAGCTTCAGGTTAAGTGATCCAAATATTATGTCATCCACATAAATCTGAACTAAGAGAATGTCTTCCCCTTCGGATATCCTGAATGGGGTCCTGTCCACTGTTCCTTTCACGAACCCGTGGTCTATCAGGAATTGGGAGAGTGTATCATACCAAGCCCTCGGAGCTTGTTTCAGGCCATAAAGAGCTTTCTTCAGGTGATATACCTTGTCACCAACTTTGAACCCAGGAGGTTGTTCCACATAAACCTCCTCGTTCAGTACTCTATTCAAGAAAGCACTCTTCACGTCTATCTGATACACCTTGAACTTCTTGAATGTTGCATATGCCAAAAATAGCCTGATTGCTTTCATCCTTGAAACTGGAGCAAAGGTCTCATCATAGTCGATCCCTTCGGCCTGAGAGTATCCCTTAGCCAGTAGTCTGGCCTTGTTCCTGACAACAACATTCTTCTCATCCCTCTTGTTCTTGAAGACCCACTTGGTGCCAATAACATGTTGACGCCTAGGTCTCTCAACTAACTCCCAAACCTGATTCCGCTCAAACTGATTGAGCTCATCCTGCATGGCTAGGATCCAGTTGGGGTCAGCAAGAGCTTCTTCTATGCTCTTAGGCTCTTGATCAGACAGGAAACAACAAAACATAACACTCTCACCAAAGGACAACCTCGTCCTGACCCCCTCATTGACATCACCAATGATATCAGCCAATGAGTGATCATCTAGCCACCGCCTCCTGCTGACGGCTGCACAGGGAGCTGCTGACGTTCCCTCACCTGATCCTGAAATGTTAGTTTCGATAATAACAGGCAAAGAGGTGGAACGAGTAAGAACAGGGGATACTGAGTCATTTCCTGAGGGTTGACCAATATCAGGGACAATGTTTCCCCTTACAGAGTTGGACTCAGTAACTGTCTCAGGTGTAGAAGCATCATCACCGACACTACGTACCTCAGGTTGAGTCTGTGCCTCCATTTGAGACTCAACATTCTCCGAGGCTGGGGCTTGCTGAGGGTTGGCCTGAGGTCCATCCTGATCGTCACCATCATCCCATCCCTTGGGAGCATTCACGAATTTGACCTTGAACTCAGGATTCTTCAGGCTTAGTCTTGTCACCCTCTTGGTAACCCCCTCAGTGTCAAGACTCGGAACCTATTTTCTACGCACTGATGCAGTCTCATCAAACACAACATGAGGTGTTTCCTCCACACAAAGGGTCCGACAGTTATACACCCTGAAAGCTTTGCTGACTGAGGAGTATCCTAAGAAAACTCCCTCATCAGACTTGCTATCAAAGTCTTTAAGCTGGTCTTTCCCATTGTTCAGGATGAAACACTTACACCCAAAAATATGGAAATAGGAGATGCGAGGCTTCCTTTTATTCCAAGTTTCATAAGGTGTCTGAGCATGTTGTTTGTTCAGCATAGATCGATTCTGAGTGTAGCAAGCAGTGTTGATTGCTTCAGCCCAGTACTTCTTGGGCAGTCCTGACTCAGCCAACATGGTCCTGACAGCTTCCTTCAGGGTCCAATTCCTTCTCTCAGCTACCCCGTTCTGCTGAGGGGTCCTGGCTGCAGAAGTCTCATGAGCAATACCAAGGTCAGTACAAAAATCAGTTATAATAGAGTTAATAAACTCTGTTCCTCGATCTGATCTGATCCTGACGATGCTCTGACCCTGTTCAGTACTCAATTTCTTGAGTAACTCCGAAAGCTTGACCTGAGTCTCCTTCTTGTTCAGCAAGAAAATAACCCATGTGTACCTGGAAAAATCATCAACAACAATTGGAAAGAGATCCATGTGCAGGAGCTGAAGCACTCTGTCAGTTGAGAAGGCATCTTTCTCCTTGAATGAGGCTTTGGTTTGCTTGCCTTCCTGACATGCTCCGCACACGTGGTCTTTGCTAAAAACTTCATTAGGTAGACCCTCTACAAGAGAAAGTCGAGAGATTTTGTAAATAATGATGAAGTTTAAGTGACTAAGGCGTTTATGCCAAAGCCAACTGAGCTCAGATGAGCTCTTAGCGACCAAACAAGTTTCAGGAGAGCTGCTCTTAAAGTCAGCAAAATAGACGTATCCACTCCTGACACATGTAATCAGAACCTGCAGTGTAGATTTGTCTTTCACAAGGCATATGTTAGATGTAAACTCTACACTATATCCACGGTCACAAAACTGACAGACCGAAAGCAGGTTATGCCTAAGACCCTCAACATAGGATACATTAAGCACTCTCACAGAACCAACAACAAGGGTACCGAATCCTCTGGTGAAACCCTTAGAGTTATCACCAAAGGTTACCTGCGGGCCTTCCTGAGCTACGTAGTCCTGAAGTAGATCACGAAATCCGGTCATGTGCCTGGAACACCTTGAGTCCAGATACCAGTCCTTCTTCAGATCCTCCTTCCCTTTCTTGTAGCCCGCAGCGACCTGAAAAGAATCAGGCCTCAGGTACCTATCTCGTATTGGGTCCTACAGTGTCAGCCATACCCTTCGGGATCCAGATTTGTTTAACAATTCTGATGGCATCAGAAGTGTAAACCTGTCTCCCTGAAACATCAACATACACTGTCCTCTTCTTCTTTTGTGCCTGGGAAGTTGAGGGTGTATGGGTGTCAGCCTGAGGTTCAGGAGTAGGCCTCCTTTTCCTCCTTGGCCTGGGTGCATTAGGCTGAGGTCTATCCTGGGAAGGAGCAACTCGGGCCTGACCTCTAGGCACTTGAGGTCTGACCTGAGTGTTATCGGAGTCAGGTCTCTGTCGCCCTTCAGGGACTACCTGGTTTGTCCTTTTCCTTTGAGGATTAGGACGCTCCTGATGGGCCCTGTGCCCTGTCTGAGGCCTCTGGACCTCAGTATTCCTTGACCTTGCCTGAGGCCTCCTCTGACCAGATTTCCTTCCACTCTGAGCATTCTGAGGCTTAGCCTGAGAAGTGCTGGGGGCAGAGTTCTTTCAAGCCTGAGGGTTCCTAGGCTGAGCTTTGAAGTTCCCTTGGTCATTTGTCCTCAACTCCTGGTGAGGTACCTTGGCCTTTCCCTTAGGTTGTGGCCTTGGTCCCTCTGTCTTTTGCCTGACAGGTTCAGCAGGCACTTTCTCCTTCCCTTTGCCCTTATCCTGATGAGCAACACTAGGGCCCTTGTCATCAGTTCGGGCAGGGATAAACGTCTTCTGAGAGTTGCTCCCTGAAGCACCTATCTTTTTCTTGCCCTTTGGGTCTTTTGAGGTATCGTAGCCTAACCCAGCTTTAGCACCATCGGTATGCTGAGAGAAATTTGTTAACTCATCAACCACTTGGGAAAATGTGTGTAACTTCTTCAGCTTTTCCTCAAGGTGCCCATTTTCCTTTTTCAGGGCCTCAATCTCAGTGATGTATTGAAGCACCAGTTTCTGATGAGCATTCTCTTTTGAGATCAGTTCAAGATCCCAAGCAGTTTGCTCAGCACTAAGGCGAGCTTGCCACTCAGTTTCGAACATCCCTCTCAGAGCAATTCACTCAATCATCTGTTGTTCCTGACAAGGAACAAATCAGTGTCACGAGTCTCGATCAGCGAGCTGATTACACCATTCAGTCTTTCAACCGCCATTGGAGTCTCATCATGCCTATTCCGGGCATAAAGCAATTCTTCTTGGAGGTTTACTAATCTGAGGGCTTCCTCAGTATCTCTCATTCTGAGAGACTCGGTTAACCGATCATTCTCCCCACTCAGTTGTGCATTGACATCCACTGTGTGAATATGAGTCTCCTGCAGCCTCGAGAAATCAACCATCAATTGCTCTAGGGCGAACTGAAGGTCGAGGTCTCTTGCTGAGTCTGAGCTAAGCTTAGGTGCGTGATCAGGAGAAGAGGCAGAAGAACATACCTCATCATCTGCATCAGGCAGAGATCATCATACTCCTCATCGGAGAAGAGTACAGGGGATCGGCGTCCTGGGACATCTGACTCTGAGGAATCCTCAGCAACCAACGCTCTCTGATCTGATGCCCTGAGATCTCTTTTTGCTCTCTGGTCTTCTCTCTCACGAGCACTGAGCTCCGGACAATCATACTGATAATGTCCGGTCTTCTTACAATGGTAACACTGATCTACATCAGTAACACCCGGTTTGTCAGTGTACCTCTTATTTGATGACTCCCTCCTGCTCCCTGACGATCGTTCAGGTTTGGAGCTGGATCTTCTGGGCTCAGCGTCGTCTCTCCTTCTGGAGCTTTTCTCATCTCTCCGCCGCTCAGGCTTGTCCCTTTCTCTCCTGGAATCTGAACCCCTCATTTCTTCCCTCCAGGGGCTCGATCTCCTGGGCTGGAATACCTGCGATCACGGGAGTCAGTATAAAACTTCTTATACCTGCCGAAATAAGAGTTCAGCTTCTCGAATCTCTGTGCCATCAGGCTGTACTCTAGGGCTAGCTCATCCTTGCTCATATCTCTGAGTGATTTCGAGCCAGATCCAGCCTCAGGCTGAGGAGTAGCTTTTAGAGCCACGCTCTTTTCCTTCTCAGGTGTCTTCTCCTCATTCACATCCTCACTGACAACACCCTTCATCTTCCTCTTATCGAGGTCGAATTCCATAGCCTTTAGCTCTGAGAAGAGGTGAGAGTAAGGAATGTTTGTGAGATCCTGAGTGTTCTTCAACAAGATCACTCTTGTGTCCCATCTTTCAGGGAGACAGTTCAGGATTTTAGATGACATCTCCCACTTGGGAAAGTCCTTCCCAAGGGTTGCTAGCTCGTTTATCATCTTAATGAACCGAGCTTCCATCTGATCGATGGTCTCTCCTTCCAACATCCAGAACACCTCAAACTTCCTGATAACAAGATCACGCTTGTTCTCTTTAATCTTTTCAGAACCCGCACTCATCTCCTTCAGTGCATCCCAGATCTCCTTTGCGGTTTTCAGATTCATGAGCCTAACCGAGTTCTTGTAAGAAACGGTGTGGAGTATAATGTTCTTCGCAACATTATCCAGTCCAATTTGCTTAATCTGATCAGATGTAAGCGCGGACCTCTCCACTGGCTCATCTCCGGCAGCCGGAATAGGTACATTACCAGCTACAGGCCAGGTGGTGGCACGATTGGTCATGAACTTGATGGGACCATTCTCGATCACCTGGGGCTTCTGATCATGAATGGAGTAGAGATGTGCAAGGACCCTGAATTTCCAATAATCATAATTCTCAATAGAGAATTCAGGAAGATTTCCTTCAAGGCACTTAGAACCGGATGACGTGATGTGCAAGTTTTTAGAAACCAGATCTATTCAGTTGACCACTAAAAATTTCTCCTCATAAACTGTTGGTAAACAAAGTCAGTGGTATTTTGAACCACTGCTCTGATACCACTTGTTGGTCCCAAAACAAGTATAAATCAGTGTATGGGGGGGATACACTGATGTCAGATTTTCCCAAAATCTCAGGAAAATGCTCTTTCAGACTTAGTCAGGAAGCTCCTGAAATGTTCAGTTAAACTGATGGTCCTCAGGGGTAGCAGGGACAGATCAGTAACGAACCAAATAGGTTAAGTCAGAGTTATGCTCTCCGAAGCTCAGTAGAGATAACAAACCTACTAACTGCTCGGAAGTAAGTCAGTTGGACTACTATCTCAGTAAGCTCAGTTTAGTGCGGAATGTGAGCCCTTAAGATTCTACTCATTTTAGTTCCTGAAAACTTATTAGTTTGCTCAGGGAAAATGTGGTTGAGGCTGGTGCACAGTTTTACTGATCAGGATGAAGTATTAATCGTGATGGTTTTCAAAACAATGTAAGTATGCTTCAGTTTAATATGGATGAGAGTTATGATCCTGAGCAATAAGTAAATCAGCATACAAGGGTCTTTTTAACGTGGTTTGGAGATAACCAACTCCTACGTCCACGACCTCATTTATCAGGAAGCTATCCTCAAAGCCCTGAGGATAGGTACTTGGTTTTTACGTGCCAAGGGACACGAATAGCCAACTATTATTTTTTCAACGGCTAGTTTTTTTCTCACTGGTCATTTTTTTCAACGGCTAGTTTATCGGCATTGACTTTACTGATCCTTGAACATTTATGACTCTGAGTCCCTCGTTCTTTACTCAGAATAAATGTTTGTCTTATGTTGGAGACTCTGACATTCTTTCTGCTTCTTCAGACTTCCATTCGCACGTGTAGCCTTTAGGTCTCAGGACTTACAAGTATCAGATTAACTGATACTAGGCCCAAGTCAGGACTTATGAACATCAGAAGGACATTCAGCCTGATCAAGGTTACTTGTGCCCTCACTGATAGAGACTTCCCTGAGCATGCTTAGTCTACTCAGTTCTGTCAATATCAGTGGTCTTCTACAGGATGGCTTCTACGCATCTTCAGGACTCTTTCTAGGTTTTTCAGGTTGCAGCTTTAGGTTGATCATCTTCAGGACGATCAAGACCTTCAGGGTTAGAGATGCTTCAGACTTCAGGGACGTCACCATCAGTCTTTACTCTTCAGCACGTTCCCCCTGAACTGTATACCTGTGAATAGAAAAATCTATTCTAACCTAACTATCCTGAAACTATCATCCTGATGAACTATACTTAGGCAAATTCATCAAGGGGTTTTGGGATTTAATCAAAACACTCAGATTGTCCCAACAAGCATGATGGGAAATCTGAATTTCTTTTTGGGATTACAAGTTAAGCAAATTAGAGATGGAATTTTCATCAATCAAGCTAAATACACTCAAGAGCTTATCAAAAGATTTGGAATGGACAGATCTAGGCCTACCAATATACCTATGACACCTTCTGTGAGTCTTGACAAAGATGAGAATGGCAAAAGTGTTGATGTAACCAAATATAGGAGGCTAATTGGATCATTGTTATACCTTACAGCTAGCAGACCTGATATCATGTTTGCAGTAGGTGTATGTGCTAGATTCCAAGTTAATCCTAAGGAATCACACTTAAATACTGTAAAGAAGATCATCAAATATGTCAAATCCACACAAAATCTAGGATTATGGTATCCTAAAGAAGGAGGAATTGAACTCATTGGGTACACTGACTCAGATTTTGCAAGCTGCAGGATTGATAGGAAGAGTACTAGTGGGATTTATCAATTCTTAGGTAAAAGGTTGGTGGCATGGCACAGTAAAAAGTAAAATTCTATTGCTCTTTCTGTAGCTGAGGTAGAATACATTACTGCTGGAAGTTGTTGTGCACAGATCTTATGGATGCAATATCAATTACAAGACTATGGTATTGATGCAAGAGAAACAACTATATTTTGTGACAATACAAGTGCTATTGCTATTACACAGAATCTAGTCTTACACTCTAGATCAAAACACATAGATATAAGGCATCGTTTTATAAGAGATCATGTTGAAAGAAATGATGTGAAATTGACAAATATTCATACAGATTTGAATCTTGCTGATATTTTCACTAAACCTTTGTGTGAATCAAGATTTTAAATCTTGAGAGGCAATTTGGGAATGTTAGAATTGTAAGAAGACTCTGTGAAAATCACTAAATTGCAAAGATAAACTAGAAAATTGGAAAATCAATGAAAAGGAAAATTGCAGCTGCAAAGTCACTCAACTGTAGAGTTGCTAACTCTACAGCTGTAGACTTAGTTCTAAACTGCAAATTCCTTACCAACTGCAGATTTCCAAATTATAAGATTGTCAACTGCAAACTTAGGGAATTTACAGTACTTTGTACAATTCTGAAAATTAAATGGAGCACTACATATTCAGAAACGTTTGTACTAAGTGACAGACATTTTGGATTTATTCAGCATTTGAATTAATAAAATGTTTGAATACGTGTAACATTTTAAATAGAATTAAATTCTATGTGAGTTAGATTTTGGACAAATTTAATTATAAGTTTTGGACTAGAATTCAAAAACTCATAAATTTCAAAACAAAGACCGTTATACCCCTGTTCTTAAATGATTGTTTAAGGAAAGGTATTTAAAGGACCCTTCATCCTTTTTATATCTCACTTTAAGATTCGAACCCCCTTAAACAATATACACTTCACATCCCTCACTCTCTGAAACCAAATGTCATGACAATGAAAGTCATTTTCGGAGCTCTTTTCGATTTTGATGAATTAATGAAGAAGCATCCCACTAATGCAATGGAAGATGTTTTTAGACACATAGTGAATCAAGGGATTCATTATTTTCTTACTCACAACCCTGGAGCTTATGATGATAGGATCGTGCATAAGTTCTATCAAAATGCTGAAGCAAATGTTGAAAGAAAGACATTATCAGTGAAACAACAAGAAAGAAATATCAATATCACAGCTGGTAATATTTGCAGAGCTCTACATCTGAGGATTGGAGGTGATGCTCATGATAATCTCAACTTTGCTGATGAAGATGAGAAGTACTAGAGAAAGTTCACTGCAAAGAGGCCGTTTCCTAAGAACTGGAAGAGGACATTCCAGAAAAACGACCTTGCAGTTGAGTATGTCTACTTATATGAAGCTATTGATAAATGCTTGTTATGTAGAATTGGTGCTCATGATACTGGCACTATTTTGATGTGGGATTTAATGATTGCTTATGATAAGGAAGTAAAAGTTGATATAGGAGAGCTTTTACTCAGAAATATTGGCAATGATGTTGTGAAAGCTGGAAAGAATAAAGGATTTGGTTTATTTCTGAATTATATTCTGAAGGAAGTAGGATTTTCCTTATTTAATGGTCATGAAGGACAACCTATCTTAGTTCACAAAATCATAGGAAAGGCTAATTTCAAGAGAGTGGTTGTGGATGCTCCTATGGCTCCAAAATCCAAGAAGAGTAAGAAAAGCAAGACTGAAGGAAAGAAAGTTACAGTTGCTAGTCCACTGAAATCCTATGAGAGAAAGAAAAAGAAAAGTGTAAGGAGAAAATTGTTGGTGGATGAACCAACTGATTATGAAGATGAGGTTGATAGAGAAAAGCGGCAGAAGAAATTTCACTCTAAGATAATTACAGAGGTTGAAGCTGACAAGTCTACAACTGTAGACTTACCAATTGTACAACCTGAAGAACAAGATGCTGGAGTACCTGAACCTGAAACTGAACAACTCCATGTTGTTCCAGTTGAGAGGGTTGAAGGTTTTGAGGAAGAGAGGCAAAAATTTGATGATTGGAAGATTATTATAGAAGAGTTGGACAAACTCACAGTAGAGGAAAGAAATTTGTTCCAGTGGGTAGTTGACTGGACAAATTACAATGCTGTAAATGAGTTGATGAAGCCTAACTTTCTTGATGATTTTATTCCTAAGAAAGTAAGGAAAAACAAAGGAAAGGGAAAGCAGATTATAGCTGAAGAGTCTGCAAGACAGAAAATCACCAAGTCAGCAGCGGCAGCTTTGAGAGTTGCAATGGGATCTGAGAGAGACCCAGAGGCTAAATTTTCAGAAGCTGAGTTTGATGTTACAAGCTCAGATAGTGAAGAGAAGATGCCACAAAAAATTGGTGAAGGAAGTCAACAAATAGTTGAAGCTGAGGGCTTAACTATTTTGGCCAAGGAAGCTATTCAGTTGGAGTCTGCAAGAGCTAGTGCTGCAGATCCAGTAAATGTTGAAGAAACAAATCCTGATGAACCTGAATAAGAGAAGGAAAAGGAGGTAAGGAAAGCTGATTCACCTTGCAAAGAGCCTAAAGACTAACCTGATAATGATGAAGGTGGTGATGATGATGCACCAATGGATGGTGCTCAAGCTAAGGTTGTGCAAACTGTTGATCAATCAAATCTAGAGGCTCAAGCTGATGAGCAAATAGTTGAAGACACCTCTAAGGAGATTGATGAAAGTGTTAAAGACTTGTCAAATCCTATCACAAGCATTTTCAATCAACCTCCCCCTGCCATGTTCACTCTTGAAGAAATATATAGGCAAAGAACCCCTCCCCTGCAGAGTTATTCAGCACTTGAGAGAGAAAATGTGGAAAACATGGATGATTACATTGTTGACTTCTCTACAGACAAGATAGAAGTTATGACTCCTAGCAAGAGGAAGGCTACCACTGAAGACTCTACAGCTGTAGAGTTGGTATCTTCCAAAGCTCAAAAAGTTTCCAAGGGAAAGGAGTTGGTTATAAGAGAAGGAGATTCTGAAGAAGAGGATAGTGATTCAAATCCTTAAATGACACCTAAAGAGATTGTATCCCAACTGAAAAATATGGAGGAATCACTGAAAGGAATTGAAGCAGAGATCCTCAAGCAAGTCAAGAGAGTACCTGATACTATCATCTCTCAAAATGTGAAAATAGGTATGGAAGATTTAGTGAAGAAATTTGAAGAGAGAAGCCTGGAAGAAAAGAAAATTCTTGAAAAGAATTTCAAAGCTGTTGTGGACAGCTTATTGGCTCATAATGGATTGATAAGAAAAGACATCAATCAGAAGACAAGAGAAATTACATCTTTACAGTCTGATATCAACCTGATGAAGGAAGATTCTTTCCAATTGAAGATTGAAGTGAAGAGTATGAAAAATGAGTTGACAAGGATGATCAATGGGAATGAAGTCATGAAAACTGATCTTATGTTAACACCATTTTGTCACACATTGATGTTGGCAAAAAGGGGGAAAGTAAGTTGGAGAAAGAGATCAAAGAAGGAGATAAGAACACTGAGAATATTCTGGAAAATGTGAAGGATATTGGAAAATCTTTGGCACAGGAATTTGAAGCTGCCAAATTGAAAGATTTGTCCATGAGACTGGGAGATCAGTCAGAAGAGAGATCTCAACCTGAACAGATGAAGGGAAACTCTAAAGGAAGCATGATCATAAAACTCCCTAAATCTACAGCTCAAAAGAAACCTACAGCTCATACATCTCAAAAACCTTTTGGTTATTGGGAACAGACTGTGAAAGAATCAAGAGAAAGAAAGAAAGAGAAAGAAGAGAAAGAGAAGCAAAGAAAGAAAGAGTTTGAAGAATCTACAGCTGTTGTCACTGCTCAACCCCTGAATATTCAACCTTTGAGCATGATACCTGCTGAAGAACAAATGAAGAAGCTGAAAAGGAGAAAACAATTAAGACTGAGTTTGATATTCTCTGGGAAGAATTTCTAAGCATATGCAACATGCATACAGTGATCAAGAAAATTTAACTCAAGAAGGACAGATTTCAAAAGTTCAAGGATCTGAAGGCAGATAAATCTTTGTACAAAGGAGACAATGCTCGCCTCCTTGGTGGGAAGATCAAAAGAGATCCATTGCCTAAGAGGTTGTTCAAATCAAAGAAAAAAGAAGAAGAATTTGAGGCCTATGAACTTCGGATGTTGATGAAGTACTTTGAAGAGGATGAGAAGAACATGAAGCTGGTATAGCAAGGAATTCTAAAGCCACAAGATGAATCTGATGAATCTAATGATGATGAAGATGATGCTGATCAAAACACAGAAGAAGATGAAGACATTGTTCTAGATTAGACACTAAAACTTTTTAGTTTTTAGTCTAATTACCTACTGCAAGCTGTACCCTGAACCTTTTTAGTTTATGCAGCTTTTTCTTCTGTTGCTTTTTGTTGTTCTGTTCCTGTAGATAATATCTTATTGTCTCTGTTGTTTGTTTTTGTTGTTGTTTTGCCAACATCAAAATAGGGGGAAATTGTTAAGTACCTTGGTTTAGATTTTGATGTGTGCAAAACAATGTGTTTAATTGTGTAATTTGATCTAACACTTGTGCTAAGGAAATTGGTGAATGAAATTTATAGTTGTAAGTGAAGTCTGCAGCTGTATACTTGACCATTCTATAGCCAGACATGACCCTACAGCTGTAAAGTTTCTCTACAGCCGATTTTTTCATATTGACAGGACTCTACAGCTGCAAGGTTGAAGACTTTATAGTTGAAAGAACCGTTTGAAGAGGAAGTACAAATCAGAGATTATTGAAGACAATGAAGACCCTTAAGCACAATTAGTGTAGCTTTCATGCACTCACTAAAATGTACTTAAGTGGAGGATATTTCTTTAATTCTGGAGGATAATGAAGATTAATTTGAAGACAGCCAAAATTCTGAAGAAAAGGACAATAGTACACTCAGTACTATCCTGTGTGAAGGATGAGGACCACTTCACACATGCCAAATGGAGAGAGAGGAGCCTTATCCAGATTTGAAATTTGAAATTCCCCAACGGATAAGTCACTCCACTCAATCTATAAATAGAAGAAGTCCTCAGAGGAAGCAACAACAACAACCCTGAGCATACGAGCATTCTGCCTAAGCAAGTCTATAGCCAACAAGATTTTTAAGAGCTTTATTGTGTTATCTTTCTTTTGATTCATAGGATAGTTGGTTAGGATTTTTCTTAGAAAGAATCACATCTTTTTGTTGTTGTTCCCTCACCTGTTTTATATTTCTACTTTGTGTAGATATCTCTTTGTGAGGTTTTTGTAAACTCTTTGTGAGTTATATTCTGAGTGAATAGGGTAGTTTAATCTCTTTTTAAAATAGGAGTCTGACTGAACCTAGTTCTAAGGGGGAACTACTTATATTGATCTAAGTGATCTCATCTTAGTGAATTTGGCACCTGAGTGGTGTAACAGTGGATGTAAGTGGTCTTTTTATAGACACTGAACCACTATAAATTTGGTCTATTTATTTTCTGTCATTTAAATTCTTGTCCTGCATATTTATTTTACTGTTACATTCATCATTCTTTTAAAAACTGAGTGCATAAAACTTTGTGGTTTTTCACAAAGAGAAACTGACTCTACAGCTGTAAACTTTTCTAAGTTACTCAGCTGTTAAGTCCGTTTATATTATTTTTCATTAACACTCACTTATTTCCGCTGCACATTAGAGTTGTCTCAACACACTTTTAAGTGTGAGAACTCCTCTTATGTTTTGTCTACAAGTGACCTTTTATTTGCAAGTTTTTAAACTCTGCAGCTGTAGACTTCTCTAGTCCACAGCTGTAACCTTTGTGGTCCTGTTTTAAAACGCTTGTAGACTTATTGTTTTAAACTTGATAGAGGCTACTGTAAGGTTCTAGAACCCCTCTTTTTGAAAAAGTTTGAAAATCTGATTTTGACTCAAGGTCTATTCACCCCCCCCCCCTCTAGACCATGACCACTTTAAGGGACTAACAATTTTCCTTAAAAAAATTATTGGATCCGCGAATTTTCATTTGGGAATATTGCACGGGTCGGGTATGGTGTAATATTGCATATTAGACTTTGTCCGTATAAAATAAATATTATTTATGCACTCGTAAAAATGAAAAAATAATGTTAAGTTCAAATACAATCTTATTTGAGACCGATGAATAACGAAGATGTAAAATAAAATTGTAATAGATGTAATATAATTTATTTAATGTAAGTAGAGAAAAAAAAGTTTTTTAGTCCCATAACTTATTGAGTGTCCGATTTTGGTTCCAAAAATTTGAACTTTTCATTTTTGGTCCCGTAACTATAAGAGTTTATCCAATTTTGGTCCCAAAACTTTAACTTTTCAATTTTGGTCCCGTAATTCTTAGAGTTTGACCAATTTTGGTCTCATTTTTACCGAAAAGTGAAAATAATATTATTTTTTGCCATGTACGGTGCACATGGTAGTTGAGTTTGTAACTTTCCATCATCCTTGCTGATATTTTATTATTTTTATAAGTGTTTCAATAATATTGAAAAAATAAGAAAAAAATACAAAATAAATAAAAAATTAATTATTTGGCACCCACGCCAGCAAGAGTGCCGGAAAATTTCAAATTCAACCACAACATGCGTTGTGCATGGCAAAAAATAACATTATTTACATTTTTGGTAAAAATGGGACCACAATTGGACCAACACCAAGAGTTATGGGACCAAAATTGAAAAGTTAAATTTTTTGGGACCAAAATCGGACACTCAATAAGTTATGGGACCAAAAAACTTATTATCTCAAAATAAGTGAGTGTGCAGTAATCAACTTAATCTGATGACAAGCCTACTGAATATTGAAGTCTGTTGTTACCGATTTATCACGTTTTATGAGTGGATTTATGTGGCTATAGAGGTGTCTCCGATAGATCAATAATAAACAACTATAAGTGAATAAACAATCTAAGAACAACAATGGGCGATGAGTTTAAGAGCTCTCCCTTGAATATGACTTTGAGTGCTCCAAAGAGAGCCCCTAAGAGGATCATAATATGGTTTTGATTTATTATTTCTTCATCAGCGATGAGCCTAAAAAGACATGATTATTAATTCCATCTTTTCAGGCGATGCGCTACAGGCATGATTATTCCGCCTTCTAAGGCGATACGCCTCTACAGACATGATTATTCCCCTTCTCAAGTGATGTGTCTGTACAGGCATGATTATTCTCTCTTCTCAGCCGATGTGCTTTAACAAACATGATTATTCTGTCTTCTTATGCGATGCGCCTTTACATGCATGATTATTCCACCTTCTTAGGTGATGCGCCTTTACATACATGATTTTCCCACCTTCTCGGGCGATGCGCCTTTACAGACATATTTATTCTGTCTTCTCAGGCGATGCGCCTTAACAGACATGATTATTCCGCCTTCTCAGGCGGTGCACCTTCTAAAGGCATGATTCATTTTGCTTTTCCGGTGATGCACCTTGATGGAACTATCAAAGACCTATTGATGTATCAAAGTCATCCTGCTAGCCAGCTCGGGTGCTGTAAGAGAGATCGTCAACCTGGTAGACCTTCTAACAGTTTTTAAGTCTTATGATATCAATTGAGCTACAATCAACTTAGGCTTAGATCTAAATTTCCTCGGCTTGGGTGATCTTGGCTTCAGACCTTATAGTCTTTCGTTCTTCTAATCTTCACTTATACACTTCAGATGTTCAGGTTAAGTTTCCCTTTAACTTGTAATCTAGAACTTAACCAAAGTGTATAGCACAGCAGATTAATTGGTTCAACTAATGACCTACAAAATCGTCCCTAACATACACAACTGTTTCTAATTACATGTATTTTGACTTAATTAATTATTAATACTGATATAAATATCCTAGCAGTCTTCATAAAATTCACCTTCAAAACTCACAATAGAACCAATATTTTTTTTACTTTATACACAAAATTTATAAAATTACACATCAATATCCTAATCATTGCTCTCTTTTTTATGTGTTCTCTACCTATGCAAGATTTTATGAGATGGAGAGATTATATTTACCTTAAAAGTGATACATACTTTAATTCATAATGAAAGTCTTCTTGATTTTTCGTATAGTACACATTTTTGAAATTATCTTTAATATTATTAATTGATCAACACTTGTGTAGAAATTTCTACTGTAGAAATATCTATTTTTAAAAAATTCGCGGATCTAAACCGGGTCGGGTCAGATTTGGACATTTTTTTCCAAAATTCGCGCAACTTGTAGTTCCCGGTTTTTTCGCTTCCAGGTATGTTACAATTTGGGCAAAGGCGTGTTACAATTAGGCAAAATTTGTGTTACAAGTTCTTAAAAAATTAATTTTTTTTACTTTTCAAGTAACTATAAAGAAAATATGTATTTCTGCAAGTATAAATATGTGTTACTTAATATATTTTTTATTTTCTTTGTTGATTTATGTTAATAATATATTTTTTCGCTCCCAGGTATGTTACAATTTGGACAAAGACGTGTTACAATTAGGCAAAATCTGTGTTACAAGTTCTTAAAAAATTAATTTTTTGTACTTTTCAAGTACCTGTAAAGAAAATATGTATTTCTGCAAGTATAAATATGTGTTACTTAATTTATTTTTTATTCTCTTTGTTGATTTATGTTAATAATATGTTATTAATGTACTTAATACATCATTTAATACATTATATATGTTATATAATATATAATATATATTTTTATAAGGATAAATAAATGTTTGTGCATACAGTAACACACATTTGATCTTGCAGTAACACACATTTACTCTAATTGTAACACACATTTGCAGTAACACACATTTACTCTAATTGTAACATACATTTGCAGTAACACACATTTACTCTAATTGTAACACACATTTACTCTAGATGTAACACACATTTGCAGTAACACAAATTTACTCCAATTGTAACATAAATTTACAGTAATACATATTTACTCTAATTGTAACACATATTTGTTCCTCAATTTGTGTTATTATATGAGCATATATGTGTTACTATAGGATAAAATGTATTTTTATTAAGAATAAATATGTGTTTCACATACAATGTAGCATATACATGTTTTACATTGCATGAAAAATATTTACTTCTATAAAAATAAATGAATATGTGTAGAAAACAACATTTAATCGGGTTGTAACACACGTTTTGCCTTAAAGTAACATGCATTTACCCCGACTGTAACATACCTGGGAGCGAAAATCACTATCTGCGCCAATTTTGGAAAAAAATACTCAAATTCGGCCCGACCCGGTTTAGACCCGCGAATTTTCGAAAATGGATATTTCTACGGATCTTTGACCCGTAGAAATTTCTATTTGAGTGTTTGCCTTATTAATTGTATCATTCACGATGAAGATAAATATTTATTAAAAGTAGACATATGCAATTGACTAAAATGACATGATTTAAATTAAATGGATCGGAAAATATTGAAATAAAAAAGTTGTTTCACAGTAAGGGGGTGTATTGGATTAGGATTTTAAAAGATTTTCTTAGCTGAAAAAGATCCTGCAGATTTTAAAGATTTTGTAGGATTTTAATGACTTTTAAGATTTTGTAGGATTTTGTAAGACTTTTAAAATCAGGATTTTAATGGATTCTGTAGGACTTTGTAGACTTTGCAGAATTTCATGGATTTGTGTCATATGATATGAATTCAAAAAAATTTCATACATTCGAATTAAAAAAAATATCAAAGACAAACAAAAAAAGAATCATAATATCATGTCCTCCTAAATAGCATTCCGCCACATATTTATAGCTACATTAGTCCTCTAAGCATTATCGTCATGTCGTTCTTGTTCTTGTTATAGCATCATTTAGTAGTTTGGAATCATGAGCCGAACCCTCTCACCCACTTAAAACATACATGAACTCCAAATCAAAATTTAAAGAGTAGGGTTTGCAATTTTACATGCATGAAAATTACAATTTTTTTTTCTTTTTTTCTATTATATTTTCCTTTTACCAATGATAGCATGAGCTTTTTTATTTTATTACATGACTTTTTGGCACAGTATATAGTAAAAAATTTGGCCCAAACCATTGTAATAAAAAAAAATTCTACCTTAATTAATGCGTAATTTTATTAGAATTGTATTATCATATATTAATTTCTACTTATCATATATATATATATATATATATTTATGATATACACGTATATAGATGTGTATGTTAAATAATATCGATATTGAATAATCAAAACAACCAAAGTAAAAGATAACAAAACTCAAATTCCGCGAAAAGATATTGTCAATGGAAAAATATTACCTAATGACATATGCAATATATAATATTAGTATTATAGTAATACTAATATAAAAAATAAATATTTATCTTGTGTATATGTTAGGATGAACAATATCGTTTTGCTGATATTAAATTTTTTAAATGAACCAATATGTATATATATACATATATATATTTAATGAATTAATTATAATAATTATTTTTATTTATTCTGATATATATGTATATATATAAAATATTATATTAGCCCTCGTTCGTGTAATTACTTTTTCGTTGATGTTAGTATTATGAGTCATGACTAATAAAAGTAACCATATAATTAAATATAAATGTAGGGATAAAATTATAATGTTAAAAATATTTTAGATCTTAAAAATAAAAAATCATATATAAATCAATTTTGGGATAAATAAAGTCACTAATTTAAAAAGTCCACCGAAATCCTAGGGGTTTTGATGAGATTGTTGGTATCTATAAAATACACTAAAAACTCCATCAAAATCTATCAAACCCAACAATCCTTTAAAATCCTTATTTTTTTTAATACCAGTGGATTGTTTTTAAGTCTTTTAAAATCCTGAATGAATACCAGTGGATTGTTTTTAAATCTGTTAAAATTCTGATTGAATACCAGTAGATTGTTTTTAAATCTTTTAAAATCCTGATTGAATACCAACAGACTTTTTTGTAATAAAAAAATCCTTTAAAATCCTACGAAATCTCAAACGAATACGGCCCCTAACATATTCTCACAAAATATATTCTCGTTTTATTCTTCTCACATTAAATATTTACTCACTATTCCGATTAAAAAATTTCTTTTTTATAGTAAACACTTTACCCATTATTCATTTTCGAATTTTGATCTGTCACAAATAGGAGAATCTCACAAAAGTGTCCATGAATAAAAGTGCTACTCGGATCCACATCTTTTTAACAACTTCAGAAGTTTAGAGTTCAAAACAAGTAAACAAAAGATATGAGATGTTGATGAACTTTTTGGCAGGAATATGCGTGAAGATTCTCCAATAAATATATTAGACATGTCAATATTAATTAATACACTATAGAAGAAGTGGTAAAAGTCTTTTACTACAAATGGAAATCTCCATGTGTTTCTTTTTTGGGAAAGTGCAAACACTGTCAGAATGTACTCCACTTGCATACTATATACACAACAGACCCACTTCACCGGCCTCATATAGATCTCTTTATTTCTAAAATCACAAAAAAAAAAAAAAAAAAGAAGTAACAATATTTCTCTCTTTTTCAAACCTTATGTTATTCTCTAAAAAAAAAAAAAACACTTATTTTATCATATCATCAATACCTAAATATGTAATTATGTATGACATAAATCATTAAAAGTAATTTTTATACTAAATTTTCATCGTATCAGACGATCTCATACAAAACTAAAGCATTAAAAGGAACACATCAAATTCCCAACAAATAGGTATGGGATCCAATTTGCATTATTAGTTCGCAGATAAGATATAAAATTTGAGAAACACTTGTTTATAGTTGACTTTCTTTTCCATTTGGTGCAAAAAATGGTGCTACTTCAAAAGAGAACATAACATAAGATATTGTTTACAAAGGAGAATTTAAGTTCAGAATAATATGCAAAGATAACTCAAGTGGAAAGAAAATATATATAAATATTGGAAGGCATACATGTGAAGTTATGGTGGATATCACCTAAATCCAGCTTCTTGCCTTCACACACACAGCTCATTTTTCTTTGGAACATAATACTCTTTAACGTTTTTAAAGCTGTTTCAATATATGTGACATTGTCATATTCTAAAAATTATATTTGTTCATAAAAAATTCTCTAGTACATTGATAATGATAGTACCCCTCCATCTATACATGAGAAGGTTTAAGGTATTACTGTTTCACATGATGAGTTTCGTGAGATATATAAAAAGTATTACTCCCTACATTTCAAAATATATGTCACTTTAACATTTATTACACATATTAAAAAATGTTATTTTTACCAATATTACCCCTAATAAATGATTAATAGCATGCATTGGAAAATGATTAATTGAAGTTGATTGGGTGTTTTTGGGAATAATTAGGGGTAAACAGAGAAAAAAAAATATAAAATGACATATATTATGAAACGTATAAAAAATTAAAGTGGGACATATTTTGAAATGGAGGGAGTACGTACGTACTGTTTCTATCTCATAAAGATAGTCACATTTTGAGTTTTACACATACCAAAAACACCAGAGATTATACTTGAAATGTTACCATAAATTTTTTGATGTACCCAACAAAACAAATTTAATATTGGAAGAATTAAAGAGTCTCTTAAGTGAGATTCTTTAGGTTTTTCCAAAACGTGATTGAGTTGATGAACTTCATAAACTCATATGTTATAAAATATTTTAATTAAAATGAGAATTTGTGTAATGTATGAGATCGTCTCATACAAAATTTTATTATAGTGCAAAATATTTTTCTCTCACACATACATTTCGTTAAAATGATAAACATGTTTAGAGTCAATATACATTAAATAAGTATATTTTAAATAATTTACACACTTTAAATAAAAAATGAGTGTAGTTACGGGGAATCGGATCGATCCCCTCCATTTAATATTTCATCTATTTTCTCAATTTAATATAGATCTCACTTATTATTATGGGTTCCATAAATTTATACATTGTTTAATTATTTTTATTATTTATATTTTAATGATAATAAGTGAAATTTATATTAAAGGGAGGAAATAGATGAAATATTAAATGGAGGGGATCCGATCTCTAGTTATGAACACACTATTTTTGTTGGGTTGAGAAATATATTAAAAAAAAGTAAAAATAGAGAAACACTTCAAAACAATATACAACATATATAACTCAAAAAAGTTTTATATATAAGTAAATCTATTATTTTAAATTTGATGGGACGATCTCATTAAAAAAAATATAACTATGTCATTAATTTCACATACGAAAAGACATGACATTACTTTAGTACGTGTTGCGAATCGAACCACCAGTTAGTTTGGTGGTGGAAGTTAATTTTAAATTCATATTATAAAATGGAAACGACACACTTCCAAAAATTGGAATTGACAAAATTGCAATGAATTGGTCCTACAAAAATGCCAGAAGGTTCAAGATGCAAATGTTGTGATTTATTCAAGCAATGCTTGTTTCGAATTTTTCAATATAGAGAAATGAGAATATGATCATTTTTTTTTCATCCCTAAATATATTATATGAATATTGTCTTTATATACATTAACATTGCGTTTTAATTTTTTTAAATGAAAAAAAGTTATGTTTATTAGAGGAACACTCAAGTGAAACGGGTAAATTTAAAAAAAATTCGCGGATCCTACCGGGTCGGGTCGGGTCGTATTTTGTCTTTTTTTTAAAAGAAAAATCGCAACTATGATTCCAGATTTTATCGTTCCCAGTATGTTACTATTTAGTCAAATACATGTTACTAATAAGCAAAATGTGTGTTATAATTGGATTAAATGTTGTTTTCTTTACATATATTCATTTGTTTTTGTAGAAATAATATTTTTTCATACAATTTAATAATAAATGTGTGTTACTACAAAAAAAATTCATAAATACTTATGAGAAAATAATATATTTTCTTATTTTCGCTCCCAGGTATGTTACTAGTTGGCCAAATGCATGTTACTAATAAGCAAAATGTGTGTTACAATTAGATTAAATGTTGTTTTTTTACATATATTCATTTGTTTTGTGTAGAAATAACATTTATTTCATACAATCTAATAATAAATATGTGTTACTACAAAAAATATTATTTTTTTCATAATTACTTATAAGAAAATAATATATTTTCTTATAGTAACACACATATTGCTTTTGTGTTATATGAAAAATTATTTATTATATAAAAATAAATGAATATATATATAAAGAACAACATTTCATAAGATTGTAACACATATTTGCTAAGATTGTAATACACATTTACTCTAATAGTAACATATATTTGCTCCCCCAATTTGTGTTAATATAGGCAAATGTGTGTTACAATATGGGCAAATACGTGTTACTGTAAGAGAAAATGTACTTTTATAAGAATAAGTATGTATTTTTTTAATTTAATCACCATTCCTTTAAATCTAGGTATATTGATTCATATATTAATATATTTTTTTACTATTTTATATGTGTTATTATATAAAAAATAATTATTTCTATACAAATAAATAAATATTTATGAAAAACCAATATGTTTTCTTATAGTAACACACATGATTTTTCTCTTATATTATGTTAAAAACTATTTATTCTATAAAAACAAATCAATATACGCAAAATAACAACTTTTTATAAGATTGTAACACACATTTGCTCTAATAGTAACATATATTTGCTCCCCCAATTTGTGTTACAATATAGACAAATGTGTGTTACAATATGGGCAAATACGTGTTACGGTAAGAGAAAATGTACTTTTATAAGAATGAGTATGTGTTTTTGAATTTAATCATCATTCCTTTAAATCTAGGTATATTGATTCATATATTAATACATTTTTTTATTATTTTATATGCGTTATTATATAAAAAATAATTATTTCTATACAAATAAATAAATATTTATGAAAAACTAATATGTTTTCTTATAGTAACACACATGATTTTTCTCTTATATTATGTTAAAACAATTTATTTTATAAAAACATATGAATATATACAAAATAACAACTTTTTATAAGATTGTAACACACATTTGCTCAAATATTAATATATATTTGCTCCCCAATTTGTGTTATTATTTAGGTAAACATGTATTACTATAGCATAAAATGTATTTAGTTAAGTATCATGCACAAGTGCTACTGCTAGTTACTTCCACTCCCTGGCGAATAAATTAGTGGCAGGTAATTTCAAGTATAAATTAGTGGCGAATAAATTGGCCCATATTAACAATTAAACATATTAATTCCTTGAATCTGGAGCATGATAATATGGGTATGGACGCATTAATTCCTTGAACCTCGAGCATGAGTTGGAAGCGAGCATGGGGACCCGCGAATTTTGCTATGGGTATGGATATGACTCATTTAATAATATGGTATCGTTTTACACCGTGAAACGTTTCATATAAGTTTTTGTCTTTTTATTATGGCATAAAAAGAGTAAATGAGGAAAATGATTATAAAAAAAATAAGACAGATGATCAAATTAGGGTAATAAATGGGAATCATCTTAATTTTAATTAACTACTTTAATTATGATATATGAGAATCGTCAAACCAAACACCACCTCAATACTAAGTTTAACAATATATCCGTATACTTTCCCAAAATAAGCATATTAAATATATAATTTGACAAATTAATGCGTGAGATGGTGTAATTCAATATATATATATTAACTTGCTTGTTCACTTACATATTAACTCGATAATTTATTTATTTTTAAATTAACAATATATTGGTTAATTTTCAAGGAGAGAGCATATGATAGATCATTGAAAACTATTATAAGTTGCTGCAAGTTGGGGAAAATCCCTAGTTTAATGCATAGGAACGTATTCCATGGTTGAGGTGGTGATGGTGGGAGGCATTTTTGCACATGCATGTGCATTGGTCTATGACTAAATTTAGTCCACATTCCCACTTTGGGTATGTTTAAAAGTTTGTGCCGATCTACTTCCTGCATATGTTACATTATTAAACCAATTTTTAAAGAACAGAAGTTAAAAGAGCGCTATAAAAATACTCACCTCATCCTGGATTATTTTCACATTTAATTGTACATGCATATCAAGAAAAATAAATTTTTTAAGTAAAATTGCGATATGCAAGTATATATATATATATATATATATATATATTGTGAATATGCTTTTTTTAAGTGTTCATGTTATATTGGAACGTCTCAATAAAACAACTGCGCAGATGATGGAGATGAGACCGCACTAGCATTTCTGGATAAGTAGGATCGTATTCGTCAATTGCAGTCGAAGATCTAATTATTTTGGCCCATTTATTTATTATTATTGTTGAACTTTGTTGGGCTTTGAATAAGCGGGATTTTGTTATTTTTGAACTACATATATGTGTCTTGATTATCTTTGAAAGACAGATCATTGATATTGAATAATTTAGGGTTTATCCCATTTATCTCCATTGATACGTCTTGAGTTATACGCTTTCCTGCGTCAGCAAATAATCTTATCATGATATATTCTCCCTTTTGTTCAAACTATATATTATTTTAAATCAATTACGCACATATGTATTAAAAGAAATTTAATTTCTTATCATATCATTAATTAATTGTTTTGGAATTCTCTATAATATGACTTTATAGCGTCATTAGGCCCATTACTATTTGAGGTATTTCAAAAAAGCAACACAAACAATATACACCAAATTATCGAAAGTACAAGAATAAATTTATTTAAATGATTTCTTCTGATATTTTGACAGCAAATATTGGGAAAATTAATTATAAGAGTGATGTGCGTAATCGAAGATGGTTTCTACAAGATCGACACAATAGTTGAGATACAAGTTGGACTTGCTCTACCTCAGACATTATTGCCCATATACTTGTGCAATATGGTTCATGGAAACTGTCCTCAAGATACTTTAATGTCTTCTGTCCGCTACACTACAAAATAGAAACTATCGGCGAACCGTAAATGAGTATCCAAATTTTTTTGACTCGATTGTAATGCATAAACTACAAATTTAGTATGTATGCACTTGATGTCATTGTATAAGTGAAATTGATTTTGTAGGAGTTGAAGCTGCAAAGTTCAATGAAACCTACAACTATGATGACCATTGGAAGATTAAGGTTCAAGAGGTTATCAAGACCCTTATAACTCAGATTAGTGAAGCAATTTTGCACTCACTAAAGAGTACTTAAAAAAGATTTTATTCTAAAGTCTGGAAGATTATTGAAGATTAATTTCAAAGCTGAACAAAATTCATAGAATAAAGACAAATAGTACACCCGGTACTATTCTGTGTGAAGGAGAAATACCACTTCACACATGTGGATATTTATAGAGAGAAAGATGAGCATTATCCTGAATTCAAATTTGAATTTCTAAAGGATAAGACACACCTCTTCCACTATAAATAGAAGAAGATTTTAGAGGAAGCAACAACAACAACTCGAGCAAGCAAGCATTCATTCTGAGCAAATCTACAGCTAATAAACTTTGAGAGAGAGTTCATCAGATTTATTTTCTTTGTGATTCATAGGATAGTTGGTTAGAATTTCCTAGAAAGAATCACATTTTTGTTGTTGTTCCCTCACACATTTTATTTATTTTCTACTTTATGTAAATATCTCTTTGTGGGGTTTTTATTTTGAAACTCTTAGTGAGCTTGTTCATTTTGAGTGAATAGGTTAAGTATTCTCTTTTACTTAGATTAGAAATCTTTGTGAGATTTAGTTCTGAGGGGGAAATACTTATAATTGATCTTTGTGATCTTATCTTATTGAATTTGGCACGTGAGTGGTATAACAGTGGATGTAAAAGGTCTTATTCATAGACTCTGAACCACTTTAAACATGTTGTTCTCATTTACTTTGCTTTATTTATTTATTGCTTTGTTTATTGCATATTTATATTCACTTACATTCATCATTACTTTGAAAATTGTATAAAACTTTTTGTTTCATAAGGAACTGAAATCTACAGCTATAAGAATCTTTCTAGCTTATGTTGTACATATGAACTTCATAGTCTATCAAATGGATGTGAAAAGTGCATTTTTAAATGATTTAGTATCAGAGGAAGTGTATGTTGAACAACCACCAGAATTTGAGGAATCTACAGCAGATGATAAGGTCTAAAAAGTCAGAAAGGCTCTATATGGGCTCAAGTAAGCACGAAGAGCATGGTATGACCCTTTTTGTGACCACTTGATCAAAAATTGGTTTCAAGAAAGGAGTGGTTGACAAGACTCTGTTTAGATTGCAAAATGGAGATGACATTTTACTTGTTCAAATTTGTGTTGATGATATCATATTTGGGTCAAACAATGAAGAATTATGCCGAAAGTTCTATAAGCTCATGCAAGATAAATTTGAAATGAGCATGATGGGAAATCTGAATTTCTTTTTGGGATTACAAGTCAAGGAGATGAAGAATGGAATATTCATTAATCAAACTAAATACACTCATGAATTAGTCAAGAAGTTTGGAATGGACAACTCTAAGCCAACAAACATACCTATGGCACCTGCAGTAAGCTTAGACAAAGATGAAAATGACAGAAGTGTTGATGTAACAAAGTATAGAAGACTAATTGAATCACTACTATACCTTATAGCAAGCAGACCAAATATTATGTTTGCAGTAGGTGTATGTGCTAGATTCCAGGTCAATCTTAAGGAATCACACTTAAATGTTGTAAAGAAAATCATCAAATATGTTAAGTTTACACAAAATTTAGGACTTTGGTATCCTAAAGAAAGAGAGATTGAACTTTTAGGCTACTCTGACTCTGATTTTGCAGGCTGGAAAATTGATAGAAAGAGAACTAGTGGCATATGTCAATTTCTTGGTCAAAGGTTAGTTGCATGGCACAGTAAAAAACAAAACACTATAGCACTATCAACAACTGAGGCAGAATACACTGCTGCTAGAAGTTGTTGTGCACAAATCTTATGAATGCAATATCAATTACAAGACTATAGGATTGATGCAAGAGAAACCACTATATTTTGTGATAATACAAGTGTTATTTCTATTACACAGAACCAGCGTTACACTCTAGATCAAAACACATATATGTAAGACATCATTTCATAAGAGATCATGTAGAGAGAAATTATGTGAAATTGACTAAGATTCATACTGATTTGAAAATAGCAGATATTTTCACTAAGTCATTGTGTGAATCAAGATTTTCAATCTTGAGAGATAATTTGGGCATGTTAGAATTGTAAGAGGATTCAGTAAGAATCTCTAAATTGCTTGGTTAAACTTAGAGAATTGAGAAATCACAAAAAGCAGAAAGTTGCACTTGCAAAGTCATTCAATTTTAGGGTTGTTAAATCTACAGTTGTGGACCTCGCAATGAACTGCAAACTTCATGCAAATTGCAGATTCACATATTCTAAAATAAACAATTGTGGACCTTGCAATAAGTTTTGCTCCAAAATTCAAAAACTCATACATTTTAAATAAAAGACAGGTTTACCCTCTTCTATCTTGTGCACGTGTAAGGAAAGGTATAACAAGGTTTCATACATCTTTCTTTCCTCACTTAACACTTTTGTCCTCACTCAAACACTCAAACGTCAAAAAACTCACAACCTAAAACCTTCAGAAAAGTAAACCTAATCATGTCGATCAAAGTGATATTTTGAGCTTTATTCGATTTTGATGAACTTATTAGAAAGAATCCAACTGCCGCCATGGAAAGAGTGATAAGGAAACCAACCAATCAGAAACTATATTTATGTCTTACTCATAACCCCACTGGATATGATGATAAACTACCCCTCGAGTTCTACAATGATGCAGAAGCAGATGTTGAGAGAAAAAGGTTTTAAGTAACTTTGCAAAACAAGAAAGCAAGAATCAGTGTAAAGAACATTTGCAGAGCTTTGAAATTAGACAATGGTGGAGAGTCCTGTAACAACCTCAACTACGTAGATGAAGACAAGAAATATTTGAAGAAGTTCACTGCTGGCAAGGCATTCACAGAAAATTGGAAGAGAACGTTTATGAAGAACAACTTTGCAGTTGAGTACGTTTATCTTTATGAAGTTATTGATAAATGCTTGTTATTTAGGACTAGTGCTCATGATATTGGTACTGGATTAATGTGGGGCCTTATGATTGCGATAGATAAGGAAACTCATATTGATTTAGGTGAATTACTTGTGAGGAATATTAGTAATGATTTGGTGAAAACTCGTAAGAACAAAGGATTTGGATTGTTTTTAAATTATATTCTTGATGAAGTTGGTTTCAAGTTATTCAATGGGTATGAGGGACAACCCACTCTCACTCATAGAATCATTGGAAGGACAAATTTCAAGAGAGGAGCAGTTGATGCCCCTATGGCACCAAAACTGAAGAAAAGAAAGAACAAGGATATGGAGAAGAAATCTACAGTTGATAAATCTGCAGCAGTAGAATATGAAAGAAGAAAGAAAAAGCATAAATGCACCAAGAAAACACTTCTCCTAGATGAAGAGTCAGAAGATGAGGTGGATAGAGAAAAGAGAGCTAAAAGGTATCATTCTCAGAGAACTATTGAAGATGTGACTGAGATTGACAAGTCTATAGCTGTAGACTTAGTCACTAAGGAAATTGAAGATAGAGAGATTGAAGACACAAATCAAGAAAATACTGATGTATTTGTAAATGAATAGGAGGTAATAGCATTAGAGGAAAATGCTTCACAAGAACAATTGCCTATTGCTCCAGTAAATAAAGGGGAACAATCAACCTTTGAAGACTTTGAGGAAGAAAATAAAAAGTTCTGGAAAGCTTTGAAGCACACCATTGAGAGTTTGAAGAAAGAAGAAGAAGAATTGTTCCAGTTGATTGTAGACTGGACTGGTTGCTCAATTGTGGAAGAATTTCTTCAACCCAAAATCTTTGAAGAATTTCTTGCAGAAAAGATAAGGAGAAATAAGGGAAAAGGGAAGGAAATTGGCAATTAGTAATGAAGAAGACTCTGATGCTGAGTTTCCAGAAGCAAAATATGAGATTGTCAGTTCTAGTGATGAGGATCAGATCATCAGAGGATTAGAGAAGGAAGCACTCAAGGAGTTGAGACAGCAGATCTCACTA
This sequence comes from Prunella vulgaris, assembly GCA_026898435.1. Lineage (NCBI taxonomy): Eukaryota > Viridiplantae > Streptophyta > Magnoliopsida > Lamiales > Lamiaceae > Prunella > Prunella vulgaris. The sequence continues at coordinate 542,632 of JAPKLY010000270.1, forward strand.
CTTTGCCTGAAAGTGCAACCTTGATGGAATCTGCAGGAGCAACTGCTGTAGATCCCATTCAAGTGCAAGAGATTGAAATTCCTAATCAACCAGAGGAAACCACAACTAAAGCTGAACAGAGAGAAGAAGAAGATGATGATTTGCATAAAGAAGATAATGTTGATAAATCATCTTGCAAGAAAGGACCCCATGAGAAAGATGATAATAATGATGATGATGGTGGTGATGCACCCATGGGAGAAGCTCAAGTTGCTCAAGTGACAACTGTTCAACAATCATTGAACACTAAGCAATTTATTGAAGAAACAACTAGAGAAATAGATGAGGCTGATAAGGAAGCTGAGACTCATGCTATTGAAGTTTTTACTCTACTTGCACCTGCAATGTTCACTCTAGATGAAGTTTTCAGACAAGAGTTGACAACCACACCCCTACAAAGTCTGTCAACTTTTGATAGAGAAAATTTTGATGAATACTTTGATGGGATGATGGATACTTCAGTGGATAAGATGCAGATGGCCATCACTCCCACCAAGAGGAAAGCTACAACTAAAGACTCTATAGCTGTAGAGTTGCATGTATCAAAGAACCCCAGAATGGAGAAAGGAAAAGATATTATAATTCAGGAAGCTGAATCTGAAGAAAAAGATAGTGATAGATTTACAAGATTGACACCTAAAGAGGTTGTATCAAAGCTACAACACTTTGAGGAAATTTCCAAAGGAGTGGAAACTGGTATTTTGAAAGAGGTTGAGAAGGTACCAGACACTGTTATCACTGCAAAATTGAAGAAAGGTGTTGAAGATGTTGTAAAAAAGATTCATGAAAAATGGATTGAAGAAAAGAAGGTGATGCAAGAGAAGTACAAGCTGGTGGTAGATGACTTGATTAAACAAAATGTGGATTTTTGAAAGGAGATGAACAAGAGAAGCTATGATGTGACTACATTTAAAAGCTCTGTGGAAGGAATGAAAATTGAAACTTCTGGACTCAAACTTAAGGTTGCTGATTTAAGAGGAGATTTGAGAACCTTAATTTTGTATTCTAAATCATTGAAGGTTGAAGTTCTAGCCAAATTGAACTTTGTTTTGTCACATTTTAATGATGGCATAAAGGGGAAAGTTTGAGGGAGAAAGAGTTCAAAGAAGGTGAAGAAAGGGAAGAACAAATCTTGAAGAATGTGAAGGAGCACTGCAAATTAATGAATGAAGAGTTTGCAACTGCAAAGTCTACGGATTTACCTTCTAGGATTGCTGAGCAGACTGAGAGTGGAAAGAACTCTCAAGGCAAAATTATAAAACTTCCAAATTATAAGCCTGCTATGAAGCAACCAACTGTCAAAGCTCATCACTCTCAAGAACAAGATCAACCAACTGGTGGTAAATGAGAAAGAAAAGTAAAAGAGTATCAGAGGAACAAAAGAGAGCAAAGGATTTCAGAGCCTGAGCCTCTGTATATTCAACCTTTGAGGCAGCTGATACCAGAGGAAGATACTGAGAGTAGGAAGATGCAGAATGAAGTAAAGAATCATTTTTTAAATTTTATGGGAAGAATTTGAAGCCATAAAGGACAAGCATTCAGTGTTGAAAATGATCAAACTGAAGAAAGACAAGTACAAGAAATTCAAAGACTTGAAGGAAAGTGGTAACTTGTACAAAGGTGATAATGCATACTTGATTGAAGGGAAGAATGTCAAAAAAAACTAAGAAGCAATTCAGATCTAAGAAGGAGGAAGAAATAATCAATGAGTATGAACTAAAGAGCATGCTTGAGTACATGGAAGAAGATGAGAATGTAAAGAAGTTACTAGACCTAGGTATCTTGCCAATTAGACCTAACTTTGAAAGTTCTGAACATGAAGAAGAGAAAGATGTTGATCCCAAGCATAGAAGATGATGAAAACACTAAATTAGATTAGACACTAAAACTTTTTAGTGTTTAGTCTATCTAAACTTTGTAAGTTGTATCTAAACATTTTTATTTAATGCATCTTTATTTTGTTATTTTCTTGTTTTGTTCATATATTTGAATTTTTGTTAGCAATATCTCATTGCTACTATTTAATTTTGTATTGCATATTGTTTTGCCATCATCAAAATAGGGGGAAATTGTTAAACTCTTATTTTGATAAGATTTTGATGATAGCAAAACATATATATTCTTTCGTGTACATATACTAACTTTCCATGTTAACTCTAAGAAATTACAGTGTAAAAGAAAAGTCTACAGCTGCAGAGTTGAAGAACCTACAACTGGACAAGACCTTGCAGCTGTAAGGTTGTTCCTACAGCTGGAATTTGAATTTGCAGGAGTTGAAGCTGCAAAGATCAAGGAAGCCTACAATCATAAAGACCGTTGGAGGATTATAGTACAAGAATAATAATCCAAGTGATTATCAAGACCCTTATAACTCAGATTAGTGAAGCAATCTTGCACTCACTAAGGAGTACTTAAGGAAGATTTTATTCTAAAGTCTGGAGGATTAATGAAGATTAATTTCAAAGCTGAACCAGACGTTGTGGATAAAGATAAGTAGTACACCCAGTACAATTCTGTGTGAAGGAGGAGGACCATTTCATACATGTGGAAATTTATAGAGAGAAAGAGGAGCCTTATCCAGAATTCAAAAATTTGAATTTCTAACGAATAAGACACACCTCTTCCACTATAAATAGATGAGCATTTCAGAGGAAGCAATAACAACAACTCGAGCTAGTCAAGCATTCATTCGGAGCAAATCTACAGCCAATACACTTTGAGAGAGTGTTCATCAGAAATATTTTTCTTTGTGATTCATAGGATAGTCGGTTAGGATTTCTTAGAGAGAATCACATTATTTGTTATTGTTCCCTCACACATATTTCATTGTATTCTACTTTATGCAGATTTCTTTTTGTAAGGTAATTTAAACTCTTAGTGAGGTTGTTTATTCTGGGTGAATAGGTTGAGTATTTTTCTTTTATTTAGATTAGAAATCTTAGTGAGATCTAGTTCTGAGGGGGAAATACTTGTAATCGATCTTTGTGATCTTGTCTTAATGAATTTGGTACCTGAATGGTGTATCAGTTGATGTAGGAGGTTGTTGGGACAATTTGAGTGTTTTGATTAGATCCCAAAACCCCTGATGAATTTGCCTAAATATAGTTGTTCAGGATAAAATAATTCAGGATAGTTAGGTTAGTAATTCAGTACAGGAGGACCATGCTGAAGACTGAAGAATATTGGAGTCGACCCAATTTATTGAAGTCTGATGTACAATCCATCCTGAAGAAGTCAGAGTCAGTTCTGCTAAAGACTGTCTGTAATGAAGCTGAAGAACATAGCCTGCTGATCCATCCTGAAGACTATCCTGAAGTACCATTGGCTGATGCTTCTACTGAGTACACTAAGCATACTCAGGACAGAACTTAGTCAGTGAAGAGTAAGTGTTACCTATCAGGCTGTGCTGAATGCACTTAAGACCTGACTTAGGTCTAGGTTCAGTTTACCTGAATCATGTAAGTCCAAAGCAAAAAGGTTACACATACTGGGCTAAATAACCTATCAGGCTGTGCTGAATGCACTTAAGACCTGACTTAGGTCTTGGTTCAGATCACTTGAATCATGTAAGTCCAAAGCAAAAGGTTATTTATGCTATGGGACAAGAGACAAAAAGAATGTCAGTAAGACTCCATTAAGACACACGTTCAGACTGAGTAATTAACAAGAGACTCAGAGTATTGAATGTACGAAGAAGGACAAATGTCTGAAAGTCAACTAGCCGTTAGAGCAGAGAGCCAACGATCTTTCGACACGTATGTACGGAGTCCACGCAGCATTTAATGCGTCTCAAAAGTTGCAGGTGATGTGATAACTTGCCAGAATAAGCATGGCGGGTAGGTCAAACAGTATTTCTAGCCTGCAATCTACCTAAAATAGGAAAGATTTGATTTGATCTCCTCC